>CAUYQU010084571.1:0-26261 GCA_963574635.1 Cheracebus regulus | reverse complement strand
CTTCTGTGCCTTAAACACTTACCCATAGCTAATCAAATTCTGTTTTTATAATCCCAACATACAATCTCACCAAGTATCCTTACTTACACCTGTAAATAATAAATATGTGCTTCACCCATCAGGGGTTGGTTCTTTTTTTTTTTTTTTTTTTTTGAGATGGTGTCTCACTCTGTTGCCCAGCTTGAAGTGCAGTGGTGCAATCTCAGCTCACTGCAAGTTCTGCCTCCCAGATTCAAGCAATTCTCCTGCCTCCTGTCTCAGCCTCCTGAGTAGCTGGGATTACAGGCACCTGCCACCACGCCCAGCTAAGTTTTTGTATTCTTTAGTAGAGACAGGGTTTCGCCATATTTGGCCAAGCTGGTCTTGAACTCCTGACCTCAGGTGATCCACCCGCCTTGACCTCCCAAAGTGCTGGGATTACAGGCATGAGCCACCGCACCCAGCCAGAGGATGGTTCATATGAGAGCCCAGGCTAGAACAGAGGAAGGGAGTCTGCTTCTAAAGGAGCAAGTGACTAGCTCTCCAGGAGCATGAATGCCCAGGGGGAACAGTAGATATTTTTTGTTTGAAACTGAGGAAGCACCTACAAGCCCAGGGGTGGCCTTCTGTTCTTGGATATGTGGGAGAATGATGAGCACTAAATGAGCAAAGTCTGAGAATCGGTCTTCAAGCCTCTCAGACTTTCCCTGAGAACTGGTGGAAAATGCCTTGCCATGCTCCCATTCTCACCTCTGAGAAATGAGAGTGAAAAAGAATTTGACAGACCTTTTAAGTTTGAATACAATATGATTGTATGAAATCCTGCATTTTGAGCAACATATAAGAATATTTCAAATTATATGAGTTTTATAGATAATTTGGGGATCCTAGAAAGAACTAGCTTGGTTATTCACCTAGCTCAACATCCTGTAGCTAGAAAAAGTCTTGGTAGGTCAACAACACTAGCACATGTCATCTAACAGCTCCTGGGTGGATGTCATGTCCAGAGAAAGTCTTCAGGGTAAAAAAAAGACTGTTTAGCAACAGCTTCCACTACTTGCCCAGGAAGAACAAACCCAAGCATTTCAATAAAAGCTCAGATATGGAGACATTTCTGTCAACAGGAGCAAGTAGAGAAGGGACTGAGTAGAGAAAGGGGCCAGAGTGGAAGTTGGGGCACAGGGTAAAAGAAGTAGGGCAGACGTATTAGGCTAGTGTAGCCAGATCTGGCACAATTCTCCTTCTCCCCCAAACCACTACCCTTACTTTTCTTTTGAGAGTCTTTCAAATTAAAACAAGATTTTTCAATCATTACATCAAAAATATATATTTGATGTTATACACAATTATCTGCTCTTCCTCCCTGAAAACTTTAATCTGCCTCCAAATTCCTCTCATTATACACACTTAAAAATAAAATCTCTGGGTCCAGAGCCAAAGGGGAGAAAAGATGGGTGACAGAGTACAGCCTGTAACATTGACTTCCTCTCTCCTGCCTAATGGTCTTCTCACCAAAACTGATTTCCCTCAGACCCTTAAAACACAGCTCTCTGCCATTTTTATTGTTGCTGTAAGAAACTGCATCATCTCTGAGAAAGACTCAATATTTTGTTCTTCATTTCAGGGAAGGGTCTCTAAATGTTAGCTGTGTTTCTCACTGGGTGCTAAAATCCTGCTGCAATGCATATATATCTTTTTATTACCATAGTTTCCTTCTGTAAAGATGAAGATACCTGAAGAATGTTCTCCACTAGCAGACCTTTAATTAATGAGAAGCCATCCAGTGGTGGTGGTAATTATAGCACCTTCAGGATGTCACGCTTAATTAAACAATCCAGGGCATATCTAAAGTGCTTAATCCCTTGAAACCCATCCTGCATTTGCTCCATTGTGTGAGACGTGGGTCTTCCCTACCTGCAGAAGTCTGACCTGCAGACTCTGACTCAATGATGGATGAATGAATGCACTTTCACACCATTACAGTGATACAAGTGGGCTAGGGATGGACGTTGGCTGCTTTCTGAGGGCGAAATGCAACCAATCAACTCAGACCCTCCATCTGTTCACACTTTTATTCATAACAGAGGTTTAAAGTTAACACACTTGTGGATAATTAACATAGTTAAAAGAGTGGTTTTATGGCTGATAAAAGCTTTAGGTTCTGAGGCCCAAAGTAAATGTTATTAACAGGCAATTCCCCTTTGATCTTCCTGGGAAAGGCCACCCAGCGCAAAATTAACATGAGTAAACAGAGTGGAGACAAATGGGTGTAGGGTAAACTGACTTAAACTGGGAAAGCCTTTGATCATCTCTTTCTCTCCCTAACTTAGTGGACTGGCCAGCTGCCTTAGGCCTACCCCAGTAAAACCTTTCAGCCTTCCAAAAGGTTTGAGACTATAATCTATAACATTCCCTAAATATTTTCTGTAATATTTTGCCACCACCCAAAGTGAATAGTAACAATTGTGGGAACAGGACAAGACAGTTTAACACTAATCTTGCTTTTATTGTTTGGTAAATAGAGCTTATAATGATATCCACAAAATAAGGAAAGTGTTTAAATATTACTTACGACTGAACTCTTCACAAAAATGTAGCGCTCCAAACATAAATATTATCAAAAAGTGGATACAGGCAGCTAAAAAGATGAACTTTATATATTTGATGAATGTTAGAGCTAATCACAGATACAGATATAAAGGGGATATAAATATTTGAGCTTTATATTAGAATTTCAAACCTAATTCCTTCTTTCTCAGTTCCTGCCAGACACACAAATTAGAGAAAGCAACTAGGCATATTACCGGCTTCAAGAACAGAAAAGAGTCTTCACTGAGCCCGGGCATTGTGGCTCACGCCTGTAAACCCTGCACTTTGGGAGGCCAAGGTGGGTTGATTGCCAGAGGTCAGGAGTTCGAGACCAGCCTGGCCAACATGATGAAATCCCGTCTCTACTAAAAATACAAAAAAATTGACCACAGGTGGTAGTGTGCACTTATAATCCCAGCTACGCAGGAGGCTGAGGCAGGGAAATTGCTTGAACCAGGGAGGTGGAGGTTGCAGTGAGCTGAGATAGTGCCACTGCACTCCTTCCCTCCCTCCCTCCCTCCCTTCCTTCTCTTTCTTTTTCTCTCCCTCTTTCTCTCTTTTTCTCTCTCTCCCTCCCTTCCTTCCTTGTTTCTTTTTCTCTTTCTCCCTCTTTCATATCATCTCTGAAGACTAAGCTCTGATTTCTTTTCATCTTCCCCAAATTCCTATCTAAGGGGTCTGGAGAGTCATACCCTGCAAACCATAAATTCTCATCAGATAGGTTTTATTTAACCCTATATATTGTGACTTACTTTCCAATCTGACTCTGGCATAACATTACGAGACAAGAAAGAAAATTAAAATATTTTATCCCAAAACATGTTTCTCTGCCATATCTTGAAATGGACTTGCATATCCTTTGTAGGGAGAAAATCTGCATCTGTAAAGAGTCTCTATTAACATAGCTAGTTCTTTTTCTTCCACGCTCTCCCAGTCCTGAAGAGATAACTAAAAGTCTAGCACCTTTTAAAGATCTGAATAGGAAACATTTGTCATCTATTGTCTCTAAAGGCCACCACTATAAGAATTCAAAAGAACCTAGGTCTCCACAGCCTTTTATCTTAACCTGAACATTTCCTTTCTAACATCCCAGGTCTTTAGACAAACTCAGTCAACTGTTAACCGGAAAATGTTTAAATTTACCTATAGCATGGAAGCCCCCCTCCCTGCTTTGAGTTGTTCCCCCTTTCTGAACCAAACCAATGTATATCTTAAATGTATTTGATTGACATCTCATGCCTTCTTAAAATATATAAAACCAAGCTGCACTCCAACCACCTTGGGCACATGTTCTCAGGACCTCCTGGGAGCTGTGTCATGGGCCATGGTCACTTATGTTTGGCACTCAATAAATCTCTTCAAATATTTTACAGAGTTTGACTCTTTTTGTCAACACCTCCTTGTTCTGTAAAATCAGCATATTACTATAAGGGAGGCTCATGATTAACCTTCCATGTCCAGGAAGGTTAATCTCATGATTTTGATAAAGATCTCCCTACCTTTTTCCACTGTCCACACTTTATCTCTTCTTTGGAGTATCCATATCTCCAGTTCTGCTCTATGGCCTGACCCACCTTGAGCAAGTACAATTGGTAAAATATTTCTTCCAGAAAAAAGACATGTGGTTGAAGTATGTCTCCTGACATGAAGATGAAACTAGAGTGAAATCCCTGGAGGGAGAAAGAAGGGAATTGAATGATTCTGCATTCAAATAAAAAAGGAGTATCAGTATATATTCCAGCTAAATCAGCAAACAAAAGGATTTCTATGCTTCGGGGAAAGTAAGACAAAAGTAAGACTTTCATCACTTTGAACTAGAGTGTACCTAAGAACAGAAGTGTCATAAATGTAAGGAAGTAAAGATGGGTGGAAAGAGGGGTAGACTCTTTCTAAATTTCAGACTAGTCATAGGTTTCTGCATATTGGGCTATGCTAGTCTGGATGAATGTAGCTCCCATCAGCTGCTGAAAGTAACAACAAATGCATTTACTTTGTAAAAGACACTGTGATAAGTGTTTTGTATTAATTATCTCATTTGTTTCTCAAACCCCTATTATTGTTATTTTCCAGGTGATGCATCTGAGATTCAGAGGAGTTCAGTAATTTGACAAAGATTAGGCAGCTGTTACTCAAATAAGATAAGACTGGTATCCGGAGACAGTCTGAATCCAGTGTTTATACTTAAAAGTTATCCAGAAAGTTGTGCTCTCAAAACTCACCATGTCATTGAGAATTTTTGTATCTGTGTTCATTAGAGTATTGCTTTGTGGTTTCATTTTTCAAAACACAACAAAAATTTTTTTAAAAAAACAACCAAATTCAGCAACATATCAGAAAGATCATACTACTTGACCAAGTGAAATTTTATCTTTGGAACGCAAGGTTGGTTTAACATAGAGAAATCCCTCAGTAAGATACAACACATTAGCAGAATGAATGATAAAAACCACATGGTTATCTCAGTAGATAAAGAAAAAAAATTTTGAAAAAAATTATATTATTTGATAATAAAAACTCCTGGCAAATTAGAAATAGAAGAAAATTTCCTCAATATAGTAGAGGCCATCTATGAGAAACTCACAGTTAACATAATAATCAGGGAAAACTGAAAGCTTTTCCTCTAAGATCAGGAACAAGAGAAAAATGCCCACTGTCACCACTT
Organism: Cheracebus regulus; assembly: GCA_963574635.1. Taxonomy (NCBI): domain Eukaryota; kingdom Metazoa; phylum Chordata; class Mammalia; order Primates; family Pitheciidae; genus Cheracebus; species Cheracebus regulus. The sequence goes on along the minus strand of CAUYQU010084571.1, from coordinate 21,031 downwards.
CTTTTCAACACAGTACTGGAAGTACCAGCAAGAGCAATTTGGAATGCAGGGTTGGTTTAACATAGACTAATCAATCAGTATGATACAACACATTAGCAGAATGAAAGATAAAAACAATATGGTTATCTCAATAGATACAGAAAAAGTTTTTTTTAATGTTTTGGAAAAAAAAAGAAATACAAGACATTCATATTAGAAGACAAGCAGTAAAATTATCCCTACAAATAGCAAGATCCTATACATAGAAAGTCCTACAAATTCCACAAAAAAAGTTAGAACTAATGAATAAATACAAAATCAACACACAAAAATCAGCTGCTTTAGGTACAAAATCAACACACAAAATCAACTGCACTTCTTTACATCATAATGACCTACCTGAAAAGAAGTCAAGAAAACGATCTCATTTAAAGAGCAGTTAAAAAACAATTAGGAAGATGTTTAACCTAGGGTTTGAAGGATCTAGACACTCGAAACTATAAAATATTGAAAGTAATTGAAGACAAAAATAAAAGACAATATAGATCATATTCATGATTAATATTGTTAAAATTACCATACTACTTACAGCAGCCTACAAATTCAGTACAATTCCTACCAAAATTCCAGTTACATTTTTTAAACAAATAAAAATAATTCTAAAATTTGTGTGGAACCACAAAAATCTCTAAATAGCCAAAGCACTCTTGAGAGAGAATAAAGTTGGAAACATCACTCTTCCTGTTTTTAGATTATATTGTTAAGCTATATTTACCAAATCAGCATGATACTGACATAAGAAAAGACATAGCAATCAATTGAACGGAATAAAGAGCCCATAAATAAACTCACACATTTAAGATCAATTTATTTCAGACAAAGTTGCCTAGAAGACAATGGAAAAAGGATAGTCTCTTCAATAAATGATGTTTGGAAAACTAGATATTCACATGCAAAAAAAAAATGGAGAAAAAAAAGAAAAAAGGAAGGAAAGAAAGTGGGAGGAAGGAAAAATTAGACCCTTATTTTACACCATATACAAAAGTCAAATGGAAATGGATTAAAGGTTTAAGTGTAGGATATGAAATGGTAAAACTCCTAGAAGAATAGAAAGAAAATATATATTAGGAAAAAAACAAAACAGAGAAAGGCTCCTTGACATTTGTCTTAGCAAAGATTTTTTGGATATACCACAAAGCACGGGCAAAAAAACAAAAAATAGACAAATGGAATTACATCAAACTGAAAAGCTTCTGCACAGCAAAAGACTTAACGAGATGAAAAGGTAATCCATAGAATAGGAGAAATATTTGCAAACCATAATCTAATGAGATGTTAATATTCAAACTATATAAGGTACTCAACCTAATAGCAAAAAAGTAAATCACCCAAATAAAAACAGGTATATCATCTGAATAGGTATTTTTTCAAGAAAATTTAAAAAATCACTAACAGGGATAAATACGCAAAGGTGCTTGACATCACTAATTATCAGGGAAATTCAAATCAAAGCCACGATGAGATATCACGTCACTTCTGTTACAATGACTATTACTAAACTAGTCATCAACACCTCATAAGAGAGAACAAGTGTTGCAGAGCGTGTAGAGAAAGGGAAGTCCTTGTACGCTCTTGGTGGGAATGCAAATTGGTGCAGACATATGAACATATAGAGGTTCCTCAAAAAGTTAAAAATACAGCTCACTTCTGGGTATGTATCTGAAGGAAAGAGGTATCTGCACTTTCTGTTTATTACGGCATTATTTAAACTAGCCAAGACACAGAAACAACCTATCAGTCCACAGAGGGATGACTGGATACAGAAAATGCGGGATATATATTTAATGAAATATACTCAGCCAGAGGAAGGCAGAAACTGCCATCTGTGACAGTGTGTCTGACCTGGAGGACGTAATAAAAAGAAACGATCCCGACAGAGAAAGGCAAACCCAGGGTGGCGTCACTTAACTATGGACTCCAGGGAGAGAGCCCCACGCTCCACCGCCGGCGCCGCCCACTCGGGAGTCCGGGTCAGGTTTGGGCCGCGCCCCATCGGCGCCGCCCTCCGGCTCCTCTGCGCGTGCGTCCAGCGGGTGTGGCCCCGCAGCTGTTCGCGCCCAAGGTGCCTGGAGAGGCGGAGGCCCGGCCGCAGCCCCGCGCCTGGGCGCCGTCTGTCAGCCCCCGCAGCCAGGCGGATCCGGGAGCCACGGGAGGCAGCGCAGAAGAGCCCACACGGCGGCTGGCCGAGGACACGGAGTCGGCCTCTGCCTGCCTGAGAAGCGGCTGCTCGCCTGCGCCCGAGGCCGCCCGCGGCCCCACGACTGCGCGAGGAATGGGGTAGTTGCCGACCCCGGGCTCTCGGAGCGAGGGCCGCAGCTCGGCTCCTTCCCACGCTGCGGAGTGCGGGGCTCGGCCGGGCGCGGCGGGGTCGGCGACAACTCGCTCGGGAGCAGGCAGCTGGAGAACTGACCGGGCCGCGGGGCCCGCCGCGCCTCCCCTGCCTGCACTCTGGGCTTCTGAGGGGCCGCACAGGAGGAAAGTGCGCCGGGACAGGCTCTTGCGGCGGCGACAGCGACTGCTGCTGGCCGGGCTCAGGTACGTTGGACGTGACTGCCCGGCGGCAGCCTCGGAGCTCTACTCGGCCCGGGAGCCTGCCCGGCAGCGTCGGGAAGCGCGGGCGGCCGGTCCCTTCCTGCTCCTTCCCCCAGTGCCGCTGCCTTGGCCTCCGGGGGACGGGAAACTTCCTCCCTGTTTGCAGGATTCGGTGGAGACCCTTATTTTGCCACCACTAAGGCTAAGAGATTCTGGGATAGAAGCACCAGAGGAGATGGTGAACCTTCTGCAATTCTTCCGATTTAGCCAGGCTCCCATTTCGGGCAGAAGACCACCTTGAGCACCTCCCCAAGGGGCAGCTCCTTTGCAGTGTGGCTTCTCTGATATACCCCTAGAAATGAAGAGACGTCCGATAACCCCGTAGGGTCCTGAAAGTCAAAGGGTAAACGAGATCTCGCAGGACCTAAGCTTGTGATCGTTGGAGGCTGGGGGGTCATGCACGTTTCTGAATGGAATTGGTGGAGCGTGAAAGAGGTGCCTGTGAATAAGCCGCAGTCCTTTAAGTGGAGCGAAATTGAGCTTTCCCATTTTTGCCAAGATTTTGAAGATAGTTAATGTATCATGCATTTGCTATAAGATGAGAACTTTATGGAGTATTGTCCCCAAGAGCATAAACGATGACTACCCCAGCCTTGCTGCCCTTTCGAGACGTGGGATCCCACTTTTGAACTTGGGGCTGCCCTCCCTTCCACATCACAGGGCTCCTGAGAAGACACTTATTGAGGCTTTCTGAGAAGACACTTATTTTTAGTGGCTTCGTCACCCTGTGTTTGGGGGCATTCTTTTTTCTTCTAGGCTTCTCAAAACACAAACGCTTTGATCTGGATTTAGACGATGTGTTAATTCCTCATGTGGTTGCTGGCAAAGGGGCTAAAAACTCTGAAGTCTTCTTGATCTGTGTACCTGATGAATATACACACAGGGAAGAAGAAGAAGAACCTCTGAGAAATAAAATTTGAACTGATCATGAGAAGGCTCTGGAAGAGGCGAAAGAAAAATTGAGAAAGTAAAGCAGCCTGGGCGCTGTGGCTCACACCTGTAATCCCAACACTTTGGGAGGCCAAATCGGGAGGATGGCTTTCATCTAGGAGTTTGAGACTAGCTGGGCAACATAATGAGACTCTGTCTCCACAAAAAATCAAAAACTAGCCAGGTGTAGTAGTGCCGCCTTGTAATCCTAGCTATTCGGGAGTCTAAGGTGGGAGGATTGCTTGAGCCTTTGAGGTAGAGGCTACAGTGAACCCTGATGACACCACAGCACTCAGCCTGGGTGACAGAGTAAGACCACATCTCAAAAGAGAAAAAAAAGTCAAGCAAGGAAATCCAAGCAGAAATTCGGATAGAGAAAAATAAGGTCCAAGAAATGACAGAAAACACTGCCACCAGTCCCTATTCCAAACGTTGTAGGCATGAATGGTGGAGTCCCCAAAAATGACATAAAAAAGAAAAGGGAAAAAAATTAAAGCATGAAACATGCCTGGGATAATCACAGGACATACAGTTGGGGGCGTAATGAACTCAGACCTGTGAAAAGGCAAGAACATGCAACTAACCTATTTGGAAGGTCACAAATGGGTGCTATCATTGTAGATGCTTTGGATACCCTTTATATCATGGGACTTCATGCTGAATTCCTACATGTGCAAAGACGGTTTAAAAACAACCTTGAGGTCAGTGTCAATTCAGAAATGTCTGTGTTTGAAATCAACATTCAATTTATTGAAGGCCTACTTGCAGCATATTACCTTTCAAGAAAGGAGATATTCAAGATTAAAGCTATACCACTAGCTGAGAAACTCATTCCTGCCTTTCACACACCGGCTGGGATTCCCTGGACAATGGTACATTTGCAGAATGGAGTAGGGTGAAACTGAGGCTGGGAGTCTGCATGTAGCAGCAATGTGGCAGAATCTGGTACAGTACATGTGGAGTTCATCCACCTCAGCTACTTGTCAGCAGACCTGGTTTACTACAACAAGGTCATGTACATACAGAAACTGCTTCAGAATGTGGATTGTCCTGAAGCCAAGAACAGGGCGCTGGGGTCAGTATCACACATCAGTTGGTGATCTGGGAGACAGTCTTTATGAATACTTACTGAGAGTGTGGTTGATGTCTGATAAAACAGACCATGACTGGAGGAAGATATATGATGATGGTTTTGAGGCTGTAAAAAAATAAGAACTCTCATGGATGTCTTATCTTTAGCAAAGAATGGATCAGTGGGCACTTGGAAAACAAGATGGGGCATCTGGCCTGCTTTGCTGGGATAATGTTTGCACTAGAAGAAGATGGTTCCAGAACAGGTAACTTCTGTCATAATTTAGAGCTAGGGGTGGAATTGCATGTATATGTCATGAGTCATATTACAGAACTGCATTAAAGCTGGGTCCTGAGTCATTCAAGTTTGATGGTGCAGTGCAGGTTGTGGCTGTCAGACTGAAAAGTATTATATCCTCTGTCCAGAAGTAATTGAAACCTATTGGTACCTATGGTGATTCTCTCGCAATCCAAAATACAGGTAGTGGGGCTGGGGACAGCACTGGCCATTGAAAAGTATTGCTGAGTCAGTGGTGGATTTTCTGGAGTCAAAGATGTACATTTCTCTACCACACATGTTGATGTACAGCAGGGTGTCTTTCTTGCTGAAACACTAAAATACTTGTATCTGCTGTTCTCCAATAGTGACCTTGTACCTGTAGACTACTGGGTGCTTAATACTGAGGCTCACCCTCTGCCTGTGTTACATTTAGCCAACACCACACTTTCAGGTAATTCTGCTGTTAGATAAAAGCGGTTCCAAAAGGACTGGTCTCACCTGTTTTGTTTACATGGACCACTATTAGAAATTAGTCTGAAAACCTAGACCTCTAAGTCAACGTGATAGTGGTCATATGAGAAATGTGTGTTATAGCAAAGACCACAATTACTTTTGCACGAATCTAGTACTCTACAAACCATATGTGTGTGTGTGTGTGCGTGTGTGTGTATTTATATACACACATATATGTATATCAATATATATGTATATATATATATATATGGTTCATAGAATCTTAGAGTCTGGAGGCTAGACTTCCTAAGAGCAAGCCAAGAATATAGAGCACCTTGCAGGAGTTAAGGATGGCCTTTGGAAACAATTATATATTTCTTCCTACAGTGGAACAACTGTCAAATCACATATTCCACATTGTTTCTTTTTTCTCCATTTTAATCATGGAATGAACTAAAGTAAACAAGAAAAAAGATAGTATAACTGCATCAGTGACAAGAAGACTCAAAAAACAAACAGAAGTGCCAATCAGTGTCTGAATGTTCAAGTTTCCTATTGGATGACCAGACTGGCAGCCATTTCAAATCCTATTTAATAGGTTTAAATGAAATCTATTTTATTTAAATTTAGTTTCCTCCAGGGGCATGATCTCACAAAAAATACTCTTCAAGTGTTTGTCTTCCTATTAAATCGTTAAAACTGCTATTTATAAGCCTGAGTTTTTGAGATCTTGTTCACGTGGTTCAGTCAGTGTTGGTAACACGACAAAAAGTGAGGAAAATACCACAGTTTGTTGCCTTGAAACCTGTTCTAAAATAAATTCTTGGTTTTGCTGGTAGGAGATTATTTTTCTGAACTAATAAATCTACCAAATAAGTTTTATCCACTTTAATCTCATAATAACATTAGGAGAGTGATCCAACTCACAACTTTATGTGACTTGGCAAAATACACTATGCTATCATGTAGCTCTGAATTTGCCTTGATAAGCTAAATTACTTTTACAGCTCATTAAAGCAAAAACAAAACACAGTGCAGCTTTCTTAAATATTCTATCTGGGATGATACACTTTATTAACTTAATCAGGTGAGTGCACCATTCACAAATATTTTATGTTTTAAAAATTGTTTCTATCGATATTTATAGAAATCAAAATAATTAGAATAGCTTCAAAATCATTTTCAATGATGAAAGTGCTGAAGTAACTCAGGGATTTTCTCTTACCATCAAGAAGTTTTGCATTGATATTTCTCTTTAAAGAAATTACTAATTCTTTATGTTTTGTCAAAAAGAAAACTTTTTATCAATAACTATAGTGTAAGATAAATAATGCTTTCAAATTCTCTGTCACATAAACTCAAAGGACATTTTCACTGTTTTAGTTTAATTTAGACATCTTCCATTGACCTTAATGAAATTGAAAACAGTATAGCTATTATGATATTTAGTATGAATTTAAAGATTTTATGAAACAAAGTTCATACAAGAAATCCACCTTGGAATTCTGAAGGCTTAGTTCCTTATTTGATAATATTTCTTTTTAACTTAGCTTTTAGATTTAAGTTTGGAAAAGATTTAATGAATGAATATAATTAAATATTTTCCAAGGTTGACCATCTTATACCACAAATTATTAAACAGTTTTCACAGCCAATGATTCATAAAAGACAACCACTACAAAAGTTTTTAGTAAACATAGAAAATAAGGATGTAGAGCTAGTTACAATAAAGTCTTTAAGAGAGTTAAATTTTAGGAATATTTTGAGATTGTAATACCTTTTACTACTTGAACCTTTAAAATGTTTAAATGACAAAGGTAGATGACTATAACTTTAGAAAAGGGAAAGTATTTGATTCTCAAAAAAACCTTCCTGCTAAAAATAGCACAAGTCCACTTATGAATCACTGAGAAAAAAAAGGTAAGAAAATTTAGTTGGCAACGACCCAGAGAAGGTGTGCAGATGGCAATGAAGTCTCCAGACTCTTATTTTGTTTAGAATAATGCAGAGTAAAGAGCCCTTCTTGTTCTTCCAGGAACTTCTCAAGGGGTGAGGAGACACAACTCATATCTTCAAGGGCTTTCCTTGTATTACTCAGATGATGAGTTAAGAGAAGGCAGAGAAGTATTCAAACAGAGTCAGTTCATAAGCAAAGCATTTGAGAAGATCTTCTACACCCCTGTCTACCTTCTGTGGAATGACAAGACTGGCACTATAACAGTACTTCCATTTCTTTTCTTCTCTGAATACCAAAGACAGTTCAGGCCAGCTGCAAATGACTTGCCAGCATTGTATTTTATTTTTGTTACAGATGCTTAATCCATTTCCCATTTAGGGGGGAAAAAATGTGCATCCTCACTGCCAGCACAGTATTCTTAGGGCAAACAGAAAATGGGTAAATTTCCTCCAAGATCAATTTTTATCTTATATTCTGCTTAGTATTCATACTTTCTTCTCTTTTTTTATTTTCACATTTTGTAGACCTTATTACTCTGGTAAAATACTGCATTTATCAGACCTTCTGCAAATAGCCCAGAAATGCTCCTTAAAGAGTTGACAACTCACCTTGTAGCTTTGGCATGGTTGGTGCATAATGGGAAAAAATAGGAATGTTAAACACCCTTCTACCTTCTACGTTTATTTATATTTATTTTAGAATAAAACTTTTTGATTTAAACTAGTTTTTTTTTTTTTTAATTCAACTTGTATTAAATTGTCAAAACCAAGAGAGTGAGACCCTACCTGAAAAGAACTCTCAGTGCAGAAAAACAAATCCCCCATCAGGTGGTTCTTAACTTCTGGTGGACTATGTGTTTTACTTCTCTCTATCACAGCTTATTCCCAGCTTCAAGCAGATGGTTATATATAAGAGTCCAACCTGGATATTGAAAGAATGCATTCTTTTTGTGGCGTATTGACTCTGATTATGACGTTGTCTTGTGAACTCAGGGCTTTACTTAGTAGATTTTAACCAAGCATTTTGAAATCTTGATTATCATCCTCTCATCTGCTCCACTGTCCGTCAGAATCTTTGTCAAAACTTCAAGTTTGTTGATAAAAGAGTGGACATCTTTTATCTCATAAGTAAATGAGAGAATCAGTGAACAAACATTTATGAAGTATGTAATATGTGCCAAGCACTGTGCCTGGCACCTTGAAGCATTAGAACGTTTTATGTGATTCCAATGGCACTTTCTGTATGAGAGCAGTTTATACAATTTTACATGTTTTCCAATATGAATCATGCTACCACATTTTAAATTTTGTATTTCATATAAAGATAAAAGGTTTGGAATATATTTTAAATAATGTGTATTATATAATACTAACTATAATTATAGTTAAAGTCTTGAAAAATGTCAAATATTTGACTTTAATTTTGGCTCAAATATTTACTTTAGAAATAAAAACATTTTTATTTTGCTATATCAGTTCAATTATGTTATAAAAATCCATGTTCTATAGAAGTGCTGGTTAGTTCATATTCAAAAAGCTTGTCACATCATGGGTAAATCTTGAACTTGTAAATTGTCTTTGTTCTGGTATGGGTCCTACTAACAGTCTCATGCTATTAAATATAAAGAAAAATATAATAAAATATTTCTAGGTTTCAAAAAGAAGTTTCTAGTAATAGGATTTTGAGTTCTTCTTTTTTTTTTAAGATTTCCTTACACTCAAATTGGATAGCTCCTATCTTCTCTCTCTCGTCTCTCCCTGTCTCTTTCTCTCCTCTTTCATTCTCTTTCTCTATATCGATCTGTATAATTTTATAGTTATACACAAAATAATTTAATATTATTTTTTAGTTAACAAACACAGTTGGTAACTAGGTTTGGCTGCACAAATTATAAGCAGAATGTTTGAGTAGCCTGATATGGTTGGGATATTTTTCCCCTCCAAATTTCATGTCGAAATGTGATTCCCAGTGTCGGAAGTGGGGCCTGGTGGAAGGTGTTTGAGTAATGGTGTGGATCCCTCATGAATGGTTTGGTGCCTTCCCCATGGTAATGAGCAAGTCCCTGCTCTGTTAGTTCACATGAGAGCTGGGAGCTTAAAGGAGCATGGCATCTCTCTGGCTTCCTCTCTCACTGTGTGACAAACCCATTCCCTTTTGCCATCTGCCATGAGTGGAAGCTTCCTGAGGTGCTGGCCTAAAGCAGATATTGGCACCATGCTTGTCTAGCCTGGAGAACTGTGAGGCAAATGAACCTATTTTTAAAAATAGGGACTGAGACCGGTGGCTCATGCCTGTAATCCCAGCACTTTGGGAGGCCAAAGCAGGCAGATCACTTGAGGTCAGGAGTTTGAGCCTGTCCAACATGGTGAAACCCTGCCTCTACTAAAAATATAATAATTAGCCAGGCATGGTGGTGTGCTCCTTTAGTTCCAGCTAAAGCGAGACTGAGGTGACAGAATCGCTTGAACCTGGAAGGTGGCAGTTTGCAATGAGCTGAGATCATGCCACTGCATTCCAGTGGTGATACAGTGAGACCCTGTACTGGAAAAAAATAAATAAAAATAAAATAAATTACCCAGTCTAAAGTATTCCTTTATGACAACACAAAATTGCCTAATAGAAACCACATATGATATGGAAATATATTAATCCACTTATTCTGGCTCAAGAACATTGGTAAAGATGATTTTGTGTTATTTCAGCTCATTTAGATTATGATGAAAATACTCTTTTAAATTTACAACCAGTTAGAAAGCTTTTCTGCAAAGGGCAGATAAATATTTTAGGCTATGTGAGCTATACAGTCTCTTGTTACTCAGTTCTGCTGTTGAAGTGTGAAAACATACATAGATATTATATAAATGAACAGGTATAGCTGTGTTCCAATAAAGCTTTATGTTACATAAACAGGTAAAGGGCTGCATTTGACCCACAGGTCATAGCTGTTTACTACAGTCCCAAGATTAATTAGTGTAAGACCCTTTAGCCTTTTTTCTGCATCTTTTCTCTGTACTCTAATTTACAAAATTCATTTTAAAGCAAAAAAAAAAAAAGTCAATGTGGAATATAAAACAATAAAATTGAGTTCTTAGAACAGAGTAGAATGGTGGTTGACAAGTTCTGGGGGTAGGTCAAATTGGGAGATGTAAGCCAAGTATACAGACTTTCCATTCTAAGATAAATAAGTTCTGAGAATATAATGTAAATCATCATGACTATAGTTAGTAATACTAAATTATATACTTTGAAATTTTCAAAGACTAGACCTTAAGCATTCTCATCAAAATGAAAGAAAACAATTAAGTCCCTCAGATAATGAATATGATAACTTGACTGCAGCAATCAGTTCACAATGTATACTTAGTTCAAATCATTGTGTTGTACATTTTAAATATACACAATTTTGTCAAATGACTTCACCTCAGTAATGCTGAAGAAACTAAATAAAAATAATTGTGATAAATCACATTAACAGAATAAAGAATAAAAATCAGCTGAGTGAGGTGGCTCACACCTGTAATCTCAGCACTTTTGGAGGCCAAGGTGGGCAGATCATCTGAGGTCAGGAGTTCGAGACCAGCCTGGCCAACATGACAAAACCTGTCTCTACTAAAAATACAAAAATTAGCCAGGCGTGGTGGCGGGTGCCTATAATCCAAGCTACTAGGGAGGCTGAGGCAGCAGAATTGCTTGAACCCAGGAGGTGGTGGTTGCAGTGAGCCGAGATCATGCCAATGTACTCCCACCTGGGCCACAGAGAGAGACCCCATCCCAACAACAACAAAAAATCGTGGTGATTTTTTTCAAGATGGCTGACTAGAGACATCAGATACCAGTTCTTCTTAGGAAGATTTAACGTTACAGGTGAATAATCATGGCCCAGGTGGAATGCTGAGAGAGAAGTGTTAGAACCTTTTGGAGAACCCACAGGAAGAAGTTGGGGGTACAGAAAAATAAAGGGCATAAATGTCTGTCAGACACTGACCCATGAGGAACTTGGAGTCTCATGGAAAGTGTAGATATGAGTGTATCTTTTTTCTCACCCCTCTATCTGACTGCTTACCACCAATTTGAGAGCCCCTCTGCCCTTGCAAACCTAGGTACCACGTTTGGTAGTGATTGGGGAACTTCTGGAGGGCAGAGCAGTGGGTAGTGAGCTCAGCCAGGTTTGCTTGCTCTCCCCTCAAACCCAAGCTGAGGTGGTGGGTGCCATGCAGACTGTACATCTGTTTGAGGCCTTTATTCTGCCCAGATAGTTTTAGCCCTGTGTCTCTGCATGACTAGATCCTACACAAATATTTTCCAGAAACTCCTCTGACTATGGCGACCACAGGGGACCAGCAGGACCTTGGGGAGCTGCAAGATCCTTAGAGACTTAGCCTTTGATACAGGCCTTCACTAGGGAAGAAGGATTGTAGTCCACCAAAGCACATTTTGGGACAAAGGAAACAGGAATGCACATTCTCTCCAATGGAGAGCTCCCACCCCCACTTGTAACCAGAAAATGGCAGTATTTCTCCCAGCAGAAACACAGGTGCAATGCTGATCTTTGAAGATGAGTATTGTCTTGCCCCAGTGGACAGGTGCACCAGTGGCTGGGAATTGAAATGGAAAAGACATCTGCTGTCTCCATCACTGCTGCAGTCACAATCCTGACGTTTTCTGCTGGGGATTTGTGTAGTGTGGGTGCACTCGGATACAGCTTTTCAGTACAGTTTGGGGTGGCTGTACCCCAAGTGAAAGTGTCCTCACCAACCTGGACTTACACAAAAGATGGGACTTACCTCTTTCTCCCTATACAAAGCAGCAGCATTTCTGCACCATAGTGCCAACCAGCTACAGAGTGTGGACCAGCTGCAGCTGTCTATTTCAAGCTGTGTGAAGAGGTTTTTTTCCAGAGGCCACTTTGTCTGTAGCCACAGGATGAATGTTTTCCATGAACCCTAGTTGCATTGCAGCCTGGAGATAAAGGACATTACCTATCTGAACTGGTGGTTGTGAGCCCTTGAACAGGAGTACATAGGGATGTGAATTACATCCCTAGGATGAGGAGCTAATGCAACATGCTCCACACCTCTACCACCTGGCAGAGACCTGTGTGCATCCCACAATGAGCTTTCCTACCACCCCCTTCAGGGAAGGGACTTTTGCTAGTCATCAAATTATCAAACAACAAGCCAGCATCTACTAGTAAGTGCCAACTACTAAACAGTAAGCTGAACTACACAACCATATACAAAACCTCCTGGCAGAAGGGCATAATACTAGGGTATGAGATTATCTTCCTGAGGCCTCTGCACTCCCGGCCCTACAGAAAATCATCAGATTATATGCCCAATATATTGCTACAACAATCAGCATTTGAGAAAGCAGAAACTATAACCAAGAAACTCATATAGAGGCTTGGCCCCCTGAAAGCACCCAAAATTGAAGCCAAATGATTACACATAATGAGGGAAGGTGTTCTCTTTCCGGGTCCACAAGGGGGTGTAGTTTTAAGGGCAAGAATTTCCCAGCGCCATGCCCCCCTCTCATCTCCATCCAGGAGATTTAACGGTTTATGTTTGAATTTTGCGGGCACAGCACGGGAAGAAACTAAAAGTCAATCACCCCAGCGGAAGTTTAAAGAAACTCCTTTCATTGGCCAGAGGAACTTGGGAAGGTGGGAATTTCTCCCAGTATAAATTCCCCTGCTCCTTGACCCAGGCTGGATTTCCAGCTCTCTGGAATCCCCTCCCACATGGTGGGAGCTCCCTTTCCCCTCTGGGATTTTTCCCTCTGGAATCCTCTTCCACACTCTTCATGAAAGTCTTTCTCTTCTCTTTTTCTCTACCTAAATAAAATCAGCTTTCTGCAACACTTCTTGGGTCCGATATTTCAAGCGTACAGCGCACCTGCAGTGGTCCTATCACTTATTCTTTAAGAGATTGGAGACCAGGAACCCACGGCATTCTCTCGGGGGAGCTGTGCCTCACCAACACCAAAGAAAAAATCAGTTACAATAACATATAATTACACCCCCAAAAGAAAAAAGGATCGAAAATTGAAAATATTATTCAAATGAAAGCAAATACAAAAATAATTAAGTGACAGCTTCTATAAATGAAAAATAATGTAAAAAGTATGGCAGTACAAAAAAAGAGTAAACACTGTCACCCCCAAAGGATCACACCAGCTCTGAAGTAATGGATTCTAACAGAACTACAGTGACACATTAAAAATTCAAAATACTGATTGTAAGGAAGCTCAATGAGATCCATGAGAAAGTTGAAAACCAACATAAAGAAATCAAAATAACAATTCAGGATATTAATACAAAATTTACTAAAGAGATATTTTAAAAACAACAGAACTTCTGGAAATAAAAAATTCATTGAAGGAATTGTAAAATATAGTTGAAAATTTTAACAGTAAACTAGACAAAGCAGAAGAGAGAGTTTTAGACCTTTAAAGCCCAGTCCTTTGAATTAACCCACTCATAAGAAAATTAGGAAAGAAAGAACATTTTAAAAATGTAAAAGGCCTTTGAGAAATATGAGATTATGTAAAGTAATCAAACCTACATGCTATAGACATTTCTGAGTGAGAAGAAGAAACAGTAAAAAGCATGGGAAATGTATCTGATTAGTTAAGAAACTTTTCTGATCTAGATAGAGAATTAAACATTCAGATATAAGAAGTGCAAATAACACCTGAAAGATTTTTCACAAGATGGATCTCACCAAGGCATATATTCATCAGACAAACCAAAGTTAACATAAAGGAACAAATGCTGAGATCGCCTATAAATATAGTCCCATCAGACTAACAGTAGACTTCTTAGCAAAAACTATACAACCCAGAAGAGATCAGGCTTCTATTTTCAGTCTTCTTAAAGCAAAGAACTGCCGATCAAAACCTTTGACTTTTGCTAAATTTAGCTTCATGAAGGAGAAGTAAAGTATTTATCTGACAAGCAAATGCTAAGGGAATTTGTCACCTCTTGACTGGACTTACAAGAAAAGCTCAAAAGTTCTAAAGATGGAAATGAAAGGACAAAATTTGCCAACATAAAAACATTAGGAAAAAGTACACAGATTCTATAAAGCATTTACACAATCGTTGCTACAAAACAACCAGGTAACAACATGACAGCAATAAAAAACATTGCATTTCAATATTACCCATGAATGTAATTGTCCTAAATATTCCACTTACAAGGTATAGACTGGCAAATTAAATAGAAAAAGTAGACCCAAACATTTTCTGCCTACAAGAGACACATTTTAATGGTAAAGAGCCAAGCCTCAAAGAAAACCAGTGGGAAAAGATATACCACACAAATGGAAGACCAAAATAAGCAGAAATTGCCATATTTGTATGAGATAAAGCAGACTAAATCAACTTAGTAAAAAACAAGATTATTGCATAATGATAAAGGGCTCAATTTAACAAGAAGACATTATTATCTAAATGTATATGCACCCAAAACTGGAGCACTCATATTCATAAAACAAATACTGATAGAACTAAGAGAACAGATAGACAGTAGTAATCATGGGTTAATAACAGCCTGGACAGATAGGCAGAAAATCAGCACAGAAACATTGCAGATAAATTAGATTTCAGACCAAATGAACCCAACAGGCATTTTCAGAACATTTTACAAAATGGCAGGCTATACATTATTCTCATCTGCACCTGAAAAATTCTCCAAAATAAATCATATATTTGGACATAAAGCAAATCTTCGTAAATTTTAAAAAATCAAAAATAAATCAAGTGTCTTCTTGGATCACAGTGGAATAAAATTAGAAATCAATACCAAGAAGAACTCTCAAAAATGTGTGAATACATGGAAACTGAACAACTTGCTTCTAAATGACCTTTAGTTGTCTGACAAAATAAAGGCAGAAATTTTAAAAACAATTTTCAAACAAACAGAATTGAGGCACAACATGCCAAAACCTCTGGGATACAGCAAAAGCAGTGCTAAGTGAAAGTTTATAGTGTCAAATGCCTACATAAAAAGTGGAAAAATATCTTAAATTAATAACCTAATTTTGCACTGCAAGGAATTAGAAAAACAAAAACAAACCAAGTCCAAACCTAGCAGATGAAAAGAAAGAACAAAGATCAGAGCAAAATCAATGGGATTGAGGACAAGAAAAGATAAAAAAATAAAATGACAAGTTTGTTTATTGAAAAGATAAAATTGATAGATTGCTAGCTACACTAAACAAGAAAGAGAAAATTAAACAATCAGAAATAATAAAGGTGTCTTTACACCTGATACTACAGAAATACACAAGATTACCAGAGACTACTCTGAGAATCTCTAAGCACACAAACTAGAAAACCTAGAGGAAGTGAATAGATTCTGGAAGCCTACAACCTCACAAGAGTAAACCAGGAAGAAATAGAAATTCTGAACAGACCAATAACAAGTAGTGAGATTTAATCAGTAGTAATAAATTTCCCAACCAAAACAACAGCAAAAAAACAAGACCAGACAGATTCACAGCCAAATTTTACTAGACACACGAAATAGAAATGGTACCAGTCTTACTGAAACTATTTCAGGAAAACGAGCAAGAAAGATTCTTCTTTCACACATTCTATGCAACCAGTATTGTGATATCAACATCAGGCAAGAATACAACAACAAAAAACTACAGACCAATGTCCTTGATTAACAACGATGCAAAAATCCTCAACAAAATTAGCAAACAAAATTTAACAGCACATCAAAAAGATAGTATATTATAATCAAGTAGGTTTTATCCCAGGGATTCAAGGATAGCTTAACGTATGCAATTCAATAAATGCGATTCACTTACATAAGCAGAATTAAAAACAAAAATTATATGATCATCACAGTGGATGCAGAAAAAGTACTTGATAAAATCTAACACCCCTTGATGATTAAAAAAAAACTCTTAACAAATTAGTGCAGAAAAATATATCTCAAAATAATAAAAGACATATATAACATTACCCATAGCCAACATACTGAAAGGATAAGATGAAAGCACTTTCCTGAAGAGCTGGGACTAGGCAAGAATGCACACTCTCAACAGTCCTATTCAACTTAGTCCTAGCCAGAGCAATAAGGCAATAAAAAGAAGGGCATACAAACTGGAAAGGAAGAAGCAAAATTATCTCTGTTTGTAGATGTCATAATAATAAACACACAAAATGCTATAGCTCTATCCAAAATTATTAGGATTAATAAATAAATTCATTAAACTTACAGCATAATCACACAAAATATTAACATAAACATAATTAACACACAAACATAATTTGTTTTTCTATGTACAAATAATAATGTATCCAAAATAAATTAATAAAACAATTCAAAGACAATAGCATCAGAAAGAATACCTGTGAATAAATCTATCTAAGAGAGCGAAATATCTGTACACTGAAAACTGTAAAACATAGATTAAAAAGCTTGAGAAAAAGCTTTAATCTATTTTTACAGTTTTACATAGATTAAAAAGCTTGAGAAAAATATAAATGGTGTATAACTTGTGTTTACAAATTGTAAGAATTCTTATTATTAAAATGTCTATGCTACCCAAAGTGATCTATAGATGGAATCTAATCTTTATCAAAATTCCAATGGAATTTTTCTAAAATATAGAAAAACAATCCTAGCCTTCATATGGAATCACAGAAGACAGAAAATAGGGCAATCTTGAGCAAGATAAGAAAGCAGAAGACCGGGCACAGTGGCTCACACCTGTAATCCCAGCACATTGAGAGCTAAGGCAGGCAGATCTTGAGGCTGAGAGTTTGAGACCAGCCAGGTCAACATGGCAAAACCTGGTCTCTACTAAAAATACAAAAAAAATAGCTGGGTGTGGTGGTGCACACTTGTAATCCCAACTACTTGGGAAGCTAAGGCACAAGAATCGTTTGAACCCAGGAGGCAGAGGTTGCAGTAAGCAGATAGTGGATCTCTCAGCAGAAATTCTACAAGCCAGAAGAGATTGGGAGCCAATATTCAACATTTTTAAAGGAAAGAAATTCTCACCTGGTATTTTATATCTGGCCAAACTAAGCTTCATGAGCAAAGGAGAAATAGGATTCTTTTCAGACAAGTAAGTGCTAAGGAAATTTGTTACTACCAGACATGCCTTCCAAGAGCTCCTGAAAGAAGCAGTAAATATCAGTCACTACAAAAACACACTGAAGGACACAGACCCAGTCACAATATAAAGCAACCAAATAAACAAGTTTGAAAAATCAGTAACATCATGATGACAGGATCAAATCCACACATATAAATACTAACCTTGAAAGTAAATGGGCTAAATGCCCCCAATTAAAAGACACAGAGTGACAAGCTGGATAAAGAACCTTTGGGATGCTGTCTTCCAAAGATCCGTCTCATGTGCAGTGACAAATATAGGCTCAAAATAAAGGGATGGAGAAAAATTTACCAAGCAAATGGAAAACAGAAAAAAAGTTGCAATCCTAGTTTTAGGAAAAACAGACTTTAAAACAACAAAATATTTTTTTAAAAAGAAACAAAGAAGGACATGACATGATAGTAAAAAAGTTCAACAGAAAGTTCTAACTATTCTAAATATATATGCACCAAATACAGGAACACGCAGATTCAAAAAGCAAATTCTTAGAGACTAAAGAGACTTAGATTCCCACACAATAGTATTGAGAGACTTTAATACTTCACTGACACTATTAGATCATTGAGACAGAAAATTAACAAAGATGCTTAGGACTTGAACTCGGCACTGGATCAAATGGTCCTGATAGGCATCTACAGAATTCTCCACCCAAAACTAACAGAATATACATTCTTTTCATTGTCACGTGGCACATACTCTAAATAATCAGTCACGTAATCAGAAGTAAAACACTCTTCAGCAAATGCAAAAAACTGAAATAATAATCACTCAGACCATGGTGAAATCAAATTAGAAAGCAAGACTAAGAAATTTACTCAAAATCATACAATTACATAGAAATCGAATAACCTGCTCATGAATGACTTTTGGGTAAATAATAAAATTAAGGTAGATATCAAGAGGTTTTTTGAAACTAATGAAAACAAAGAAGCAACATACCAGAATCCCTGGGACACTAAATTTTCACCTCAAAAGAAGTAGAAGGAAGTTTCTACCTCTAACTTGAGGTAGAAAAATCTCAAATTAACAATGTGACATTACAACTAAGAGAACTAAAGAATCAAGAGTGAACATCTTAGAGCTAGCAGAAGACAAAAAATAACGAAACTGAGAGTTGAACTGAAGGAGTTTGAAACATGAAAATTTATTGAAAAGGTCAATGAATCTTGCAGCTAGCTTTTTGAAAAAAAAAAAAAAAAGAAGCAGCAGACCACTAGCTAGACTAATAAAGAAAAAAAATCCCAGAAACACAATCTGAAACAAGGGAGATATTACCAGTCACCCCAGAGGAATACAGACAGCCATCAGAGAATGTTATAAACACCTTTATGCATATAAACTAGAAAATCTGGAAGAAATGGATAAATATCTAGACATGTACACCCTCCCAAGACTGAACCAGAAAGTAATGGCATACCTGAGCAGAACAATAATGAGCTCTGAAATTGAGTCAGTAATATTGCCTAAAAAACAAAAATCCCAGGATCAGATAGATTTACAGCTGAATTCTACAAGATGTACAAAGAAAAGCTAGTTTCATGTTGAAACTATTTCAAAACATTGAGGAGAAGGAACTCTTCCTTAACTCGCTCTGTAAGGCCAGTATCATCATGATACCAAAACTTGACGGAGACAAAACAAAAAAAGAAAATTTCAGGTTAATAGCTTGATGAACAGCAATGCAAGTCTTCAACAAAATACTGACAAACTGAATCCAGCAGCACATCAAAAAGCTCATCCACTACAATCTTTGATCCATTGAGATTTATCCATTGGGTTTCAAGTTTGTTTCAACATATGTATATCAATAAATATGATTCATCACATAAACAGAACTAAAGACAAAAGCCACATGATTATCTCAATAGATGCAGAAAATGCTTTTGGTAAAATTCAATACTACTTCATGTTAAAAACTCTCAATAAACTAGGTTTTGAAGCCTCAAAATAATAAGAGCCATCTATGACAAACCCACGGCAAACATCATATAGAATGGGCAAAAGCTGGAAGCATTCCTCTTGAAAACTGACATAAGACAAGGATGCTGTCTCTCACCACTCCTATTCAACATAGTATTGGAAGTCATGGCCAGGGAAATCAGAGAAAGAAATAAAAGGCTTTCAAATAAGAAGTGCAGAAGTCAAATTATCACTGTTGGCAGATGACATAATTCTATATCTAAAAAACTCAACAGTTGCAGCCGCAAAGCTCCTTCACCTAATAAACAATTTCAGCAAAGTCTCAGAATATAAAATTGATGTACAAAATTTACTGACATTCCTATACACTGACAACAGTAAAGCCAAGAGCCAAATCAGAAATTCAATTGCATTCACAATTGCCACAAGAAAAGTAAAATAAAATATCTAGGAATACAGCTAACCAGAGAGGAAAAAGATCTCTATAAGGAGAACCTTGGAACACTGCTCAAAGAAATCAGAGATAACACGAACAAGTGGAAAAACATTTCATGCTCAGACATAGGAAGAATCAATATTGTTAAAATGGCCTTGCTGGCCAAATCAAGTTATAGGTTCAATGAGATTCCTCTTAAACTACCATTGAAATTCTTCACAGAATGAAAAAAATTTTTTTTTAAATTTATATGGAATCAAAAAAGAGCCTGAATAGCCAATGTAATTCTACGCATAAAGAACAAAACTGAAGGCATCACACTACCTGACTTCAAACTATACTACAGGGCTACGGTAACCAAAACAGCATGTTACTGGTACCAAAACAGACACATAGACCAATGAAATAGAATAGAGAACCCAGAAATAAGGCCACACACCTACAACTATCTGATCTTCGACAATCCTGACAAAAACAAGCAGTAGGAAAAGGACTCCCTATTTAATAAATGGTGCTGGGATAACAAGCTAGCCATATGCAGAAGATTGAAACTGGACCCCTTCTTTATACCATATACAAAAATTAACACTTAATAGATAAATTAAAGACTTAAATGTAACACCCAAAACTCTAAAAACTCTGGAAAACAACCTAGACAGTACCATTAAGGACATAGGCATGAGAAAAGATTTTATGACAAAGACACCAAAAACAATTGCAGCAAAAGAAAAAATTGATACATAGGATCTAATTAAACTAAAGCATTTCTGCATAGGAAAAGAAGTGATCAACAGAGCAAGCAGACAATATGCAGAATGGGAGAAAATTACTGCAAACTATGCATCTGACAAAGGTCTACTATTCAACATCTGAAAGAAACTTAAGCAAATTTACATATTAAAAAGTAGGCAATAAACATGAATGAACATTTTTCAAAAGAAGACAAACATGGATCCAACAAGCATATTTTTAAAAGCTCAACGTTGCTGACCATTAGGGAAATGCAAATCAAAACCACTATGAGATATCATCTCACATTAGTTAGAATGGCTACTATTAAAAAGACAAAAAGTAGGCCGGGCGCGGTGGCTCAAGCCTATAATCCCAGCACTTTGGGAGGCCGAGGCGGGTGGATCACGAGGTCAAGAGATCGAGACCATCCAGGTCAACATGGTGAAACCCCGTCTCTACTAAAAATACAAAAATTAGCTGGG
>CAUYQU010084568.1:0-23786 GCA_963574635.1 Cheracebus regulus | reverse complement strand
TGAAACTCTCAGTCCTCAGCGCTTCCAATTGCTGTTTTCCTTGTGGGGATGGGACCAGCCGAGCCCGTCCATCCCGTATACTCCGCACCAGGAAGCGCCGCGCTGGGGCACCGGCAAAACAGCCACGCCGGCCAAAAGAGTTGCGCTTGCGACCCGTGTGACTCCTCTGCCGGGAATCTCCAGGTCTGTAGGGAACAAAAATTCGTCGGAAAGTGTGGCGTCCACTTGTTCTCTGCGCTTTCACTGGGAGCTACATTCCTGAGCTGTTGCTAATCAGCCATCTTGGATCTCTCCCCCCCCCTTTTTTTTTTTTTTTTGGTCTGTTTAGAGAATTTCATTCAGCCATTCTCTTACTGCAGGTCTCCTGGCAATATATTCTCAGTTTTCTTCCATTTAAGTTTGTCTTGATTCCTCTTTCATTCCTGAATAATATTTTTGCCTGGATATAATAGTTTTCTGAGTTGTCATTTCTTCTCTTTTGGCACTTAAAAATGTGTCATTTTCTTCTGGCTTCCAATGTTTCTGATGAAAAATCTAACCAGTAGGTAAGATGTCACTTTTTAATGAACGTTTTTAAGATTTTTTTCTTTAATAGTCGTAAGTTTAATTATGGTGTGTTTGACATGAATTTCTTTGGGTTTATTCTGTGTGAAGTTCACTCAGCTTCTTGAATCTACAGGTTTAAGTCTTTTGCCAAATTTGTAAATTTTTCAGTCATTATTTCTTTGAGTGTTTTTCTCTCCAACCTCTTTATTTTCTTCCTTACAGGACTCTAATGATATAAATGTTAGATCTTTCACTGTAGTCCCACAGATCCCTGAGTCTATTCATTTAATTTTAGTCTATTTCCTGTTTTTCGGATTGGGTAACTTCTATAGTTTTATCTTCCAGTTCACCGATTCCTTCCTGTGCCTTCTTCATTCCACTGATGAGCCAATCCACCAAGCTTTTCCTTTGGTTATTGTATTTTTTAGCTCTTAAATTTACACTGGTTTGTTTCCTTTTTTTGTATCTTATATTTCTTTGATAAGACCCTATATTTCTTAACTGAGGCTTTCTATCTTCTCTTTTGTTTCAAGTGTGTTTGCACTGCTTATTGACTCATTTTTTCCATCTGCTTTAAAATCTTTGCCATAATTTTAGCATCTTTGTTCATGTTGGTGTTGGCATCTACTGATGGTCTTTTCTCATTTTTTTTGAGATTTTCCTTGTCCTCCATATAAGTGATGTTCAGGTGAAAACCAAACTTTTCTTGGTCATCTGTCATGAAACTTTGAAACTTATTTAAATCTTTTGAATTCGTTGGCTTTTCTAATACTTCTTTGGCAGGGAAGAGAAGAGAGAACCACCCCATGACTTACCAGTTGGAGGTAGAAGTCTAGTTTTGCAACATGACCTCCAATACCACTTGGGGGTGGGCGACTGTTTGGTGGGGGTGGTTGTTCTGATTCCCTACCTGATGTCCAACTACCTGGTGTCCAATGACACCACAGTGGCGATATCCTCCTTAACCTGGGCAATGGTTAAAGCCCTAACTCTCCACTAAGTAACACCTCAAGAAGAAGGGTGAAAGTCCTGACTTTTCTCTGACAACACCCCAGCAGGGAGAGAAAGGGGCACCTTGCTACTGCCAGGTGGAGGTTCAAGTCCAGCTATCGTCTCTACTGACTTTGTGGTGGGGTAGGGAAGGAAGTGTCAATACCAGTGACAGGAACAAAAGTCCCAGCTCCCTACTTGTCCTCCCTGACATCACCCTAGTCAGAGCACTGGGGACTCCATTACAGCTTGTGAAGGTATAAGTCTAGCCTCCCCACTCAGCCTTTGCTGATATGGATGGGACTGAGGCCATAGTTTTTTTCTGTGGTGTTTGGCTGGAGTGAAGTGATTATTATCTAAAAGTTTCTGTGTTTCTATGCTGCCCTTTGCCCAGGGCTTTGACTAGAGAGACCAGGCTTTTGTTGGGGACTTGTCTTGTCTGTGCCCATTGGCATTGCTGGGTTGTTGGTTTCTTCTAATCCAAATCCGGGATATGAGTGGAAAAAAAAACACAGGGGATTCATTAGCATGTTATTCCTCATGTCCCAAGTCCCTAGCTAACCTGCCTTCTTCTCTTCATCTTTCATGGTCTTCCTACGAGTTTTAAATTGTAATTAGAGGATCTAATGGGGAAGCTATGTCTACTCCATCTTCTTGGAAACAAGAGTCTGCCTTAGATACATTACATTTACTCATTTAATTCTCACAATAACTTTTTGAAGTAGAATTACTAATGTCTCAATTTTACATTTGAGGAAACTGACATACAGAGAGGTTAAGTATTTTGTCTATGGTGACATGCTACTAGTAGCAAAGCCAGGTTTCAAACCCAAGAAGTTCGGCTCCAGAGTCAGTGCTTTCAAAGAGTATATTAGAACTGTTTTCACGTAATAAATCTTTACAATGAAGCTCTTTATTTGTCTTTGCTGGTCTCTCCCTGCAGGGCTGGACTCGATTGTTGAACAATAGTTGAGAATACCCCTGTGTAACACTGTCTTCAGGTTACATGCCCCACTTTTTCCCCACTTCTTATCCACAAACATATGCCTAGTTTTAAAGGTACAGGGTTATAAGCAAAAAAATGACCAATCATGATCAATCACATCCCTTATTTTTGAAAGTCCATCAGGAGTGCGAATAATAACCTCAAAATGAGAGTCATGCATGTAATCAAATCCCAGTGTTTATAAATCATATCCTTTTGAATTCAACACTTTTTATTTTCTGCCAACTTCTTGCTGCATTATCTACAAGGTAATCATTCTTTCAAGGGTTCTTCTTTAAGTCACTTCCATTCTCACAGCCTTTATCCCAAGTCACCTCCATCCCTTTCAATAAAACTTCACCAATTCTGTAACGTTCTGCTACACCAAAAGTCAGAGAATCACTGAGATGGAAACAGCCTTTACAGAACATTTTGCTGGTGAAAAGGGAACTAAGTGACTTGGACAATTTCATACTGCTTCTTTATATATATATATATGTGTGTGTGTGTGTGTGTGTATGTGTGTGTGTGTGTGTGTGTGTGTGTGTGTGTGTGTGTGTGTATTTTAAATTCATGTGCAGATCGTACAGGTTTGTTACATAGGTATACATGTGCCATGGTGGTGGTTTGCTGCATCCATTGCCCCATCATCTACATTAGGTATTTCTCCTAATGCTCTCTCTCCCCAAACCCCCCACCCCTTGCCATTCCTCCCCTAGTCCCCCACCCCCTAGGCCCCGGTGTGTGATGTTCCCCTCCCAGTGTCCTTGTGTTCTCATTGTTCAACACCCACTTATGAGAGAGAACATGCAGTGTTTGCTTTTCTGTTCTTGTGTCAGTTTGCTGAGAATGATTGTTTCTCAGTGGCAAACCTGAGACTAGAATACTACTACATACGATGTGCTACACACTGACTCCCTTCTTCAGCTCTGATAAAAGGATGAGAGATTGTCTCTTATTATTACATATACAAGCTACTTCCATTCCTTCCATCCAAATCTAATTCAGAAACACAGCTAAGAATTCCCACTGTAAAAAAAAAAAGTGGAGATGGGGGAAGAGAAGGAGGTGAACAGCAATGTCATTCTACCCACAAGCTGAAATGCACAAACTATCTGCCTGTTCTATAACAAAGAGATTGTATCAAACCTGCCTCAACAGGAATCAGTCTGATTCAACCCCTGAGATTCTCCTTCTCCTTTCCATCTGGCCCAAACTAGGATTTCTCTCTCAGGTCTTTTGAGTTTTCTGAATAAGTGCCAACACCCTGTGGCTTGCTGATGCCAGCCCAATTATAGCAATTTTCCGGAAGTCTTTGGTTATGCCACATTGCGTAAGGAAGATGAATATCATTAAAGTGACTTCACAGTCCCATGAACATGCCACTTGCAGACCTCTTATTCTGTTTGGTGGCCTATACCACATACTACAATCAACAAGGGACATCTGGATTTCAATGCCAAATCCCTGCAAAGACCCTGTCTGAACATACTGTTGTGAAAGCCTGCACAATATAGATTTCTGTAGGTCATAATGAAATAACTGGTCCTTAAAGCTCAAAGTATAACTGGCGGTAGTATTTAAAAAGCCTATGGACACTGACAAATGTAGACATCACAAAATTATTTTAAACTGATCAATGCTGAGAAAAGTCATGTTGTGTCAAGAGTCTCAGCTCCAAAGGCACAGTCTCAGCCCTTTAACACAATGAATTTCAGTAAAAGTAGAAACCATTTCTGAGGGCGTAAATGACAACTGGAAATGAGGTCATCAGTAGAGTTTATGACATTTAAATCCCTGTGGTACGGTTTGGCTGTGTCCCCATCCAAATATCATCTTGAATTGAAGCTCCCATAATTCCTTCCTGTTGTGGGAGGGACCCAGTGGGAGGTAATTGAATCATGGAAGCAGGTCTTTCCCGTGCTGTTCTTGTGAAAGAGAGTAAGTCTCATGAGACGTGATGGTTTTATAAAGCGAAGTTCCCCTACACAAGCTCTCTTGTCTGCTGACAAGACGTGACTTTGCTCCTCCTTTGCCTTCTGCCATGATTGTGAGGCCTCCCCAGCCATGTGGAACTGTGAGTCAATTAAACCTCTTTCCTTTGTAAATTACCCAACGCTGGGTATGTCTTTATTAACAGTGTGAGAGCAGACTAATATGCCCTGGCTCTAATTTTCCCAGTTTTACTTTTTTGTAACCCACAAGCTTTCCTGCCTTGTGTACTGGTCTTAGGCAAAGGAAGACCTCTCTGGTTTTCCCTAATTCTACAGGTGCCTACTGCACACACACGTATGTGTACACACACACACACACACACACACACACACACACACACACACACACGCAGACAGACTTCTAAGTAAGTATCATATACATTATGAGGAATCCTGAGGGATCTTACCCTTTTCTAAAGCAAATAACTTGCTTGGGCAAATGCAGTGGCCACATTTTCTAATAAAAAAATCAAAATATATGACACTGGACAAATTATTTACAATGGAGGTAGACCTTATCACTTTCCTTACTTTTGCTTGCTGACAGACAACCTTGGGCTCTGCAGCAAAGTAGTTTTCCCATCTGGGATGTCTGGAGATCACAGAAAAGATTCTTTTTCTTTCATGGTGTCCTAGAAAATTAGCGACACCTTGTAGCAAATCAATTAACATTTTATTTGATGTAGAAACTTAGAACAAATAGTGAGAATTTCCACAACATAGAAATTGTTAAGGTTGGGCAATGTGGAAGAAATGAACATTGGCAGATCCTATGTTTCACGTGGCCAAGTACTTGATGTTTCACCAGCCATGAGACTGGTAGCATCTCCATTTTACACATGTGACACGAAATGTGGGCTAAGTGAGGTAAAACAGGTTGCCTGAGATCACATGCCTTGTAAATGAGAAGATTCCGGGTTCGAGTCCAGGTGTGTGCTACTCCAAAGTTTCTCTGTTCCTTCTCGTGTATCTAGTTCAGGCTCCTTCGTCTCTGAGTAGGTATGGAAACCAAGCATGCCTGTTGTTGTTCCTCATAGAAGGCTTTCTGGAGGACATGAGAGTCTGAAGAGTTTAGCAAGTCCTTCAAGTTCCACCCAAATCTGATACAAGTGCTGAAATACAGGCACTGTTACTATACAACATGGTGAGTAAAGGGAATCTTCTCTCTGATCTCCAGACACCCCAGATGGGAAAAGCTGCTTTGCTGCAGAGCCCAGTTATCTGCCAGCAAACAAAAGTAAGGGAAGTCACAAGGTCTACTTCCATTTTCAAACTGAGGGTGCCTAATGATTGCAATCCTGTAAAGAAATAAATTCATTTCTGGAAAGTTGAAAATTGTCTTCATTGTACCCTGCCCATAGCCTCTGGTCAAGAAATAAAGGGCTTGCAGAGCAGATCTCCTCCTCAAACTCTAGCTCGTGTGTTCCATGTTCAAGCAGAGATTCTGGCCACAGAGATGTTTCCTGCTCACTCCAGCTATCCAGCAGGAACTAAGCCTTCCTGAAACACAATTATCACAAGGCTGCCTCCCAGTGACACATTCTTCTGCCATCTAGCCTAAACCAAAACATGCCTGCTCAGGGATTACGTAAACCCATTCAGTCTCTGCAAATGCCCAGACCATTTGTGACTGCTGCTGCTGTTTTGGTCGTGCAAAGCTTAAAATGCAAAGTAAGTCACGATACTAACCTTCGCCTCCAGTAAAGAATGCTGTTATTGGAGTAGCGCCCATACCTGGGCCAATGCAAGTCAGCCTTTCAATCAGATGCTTAGTACACAAGCCTTCTGTGATCCAGCTCCTGCTTCTCCATCACATCTCAGCATCTAACACTCTCTCTTCTTCAGTGAATTCAAAACTATGTGTAGGTCCCTAAGCACATTTTTCCCTCTTTCTGCCCTGCAGACCTTCTAGCAAATGCCCACTCATTCTTCCAAATTTAGTCCAATTACCCAGTCATCTGCGAAAATCCACTATCATGATCCACAAGCTTGACTTAGTGGCCTTACCTTTGTGCTCCCTGAATAGCACATTCATGCCTCTCTCATAGTGCTCACCACATTTTATAGTAATAACTGATGTATCTTCTTGTGTCTCCCCCACCACAAATCAGGTTCTACATATCTTGAGGAAGTTTTCTCATTCAATTGTGTATGAGAATTTACGGAACTTCCAATTCTGTAGCATAATTGTTAAATAAATGCTTCACCAAAAGGGACATCTGAGTCACTCACTGAACAAATATTTGCAAAGGAACTACAAGGTATATTTAGAAAGCACATGAGTTCCTGAGCACTGACTCTACGCTGAAGAAACCCTCCTCACCTCAATCTCTTGGGCGCATGAGAGCTCTCCTCCCAGACTCTCAAACAATTGGTGCTTGAAGACAGGTGGGAAGTGATACGAGGGAAGAGAGAGAGAGGGCATGGCTACCTGCTGCTACCTGAGTAAGAAGAGGAAAGATGGAGATAAGGTCAAGCAGAAGGACACTGTCCACAGCATCACCTAGTCCACCCATGTGGGAAGGGGAGAGTCTTGGTTCCATCACTCATTCTAGCTTGGAGTGAATCTTCTGTTGTAAACTTTCTTATCTCTCTAAGAGAGAGACCATTAGAACTGATGCAAAGGCTAAAGCAATACCACAACTTCTATCTCAGTATTTTTATATTCTTGTTAATGGTATATGTGCATGCAAATCTCCCTTTAAATTCAAATATCACATTAGCGTTTATATGTACAGGTGTTTGTAAATGAGAAGTTTGTAATTTAGGGAGTACATATGAAATAATGTCTCACCCAGAACTGTTATAGGCAAGATGATTAGGGGTAAAAGCAGCAGCAACTGATGCCAAAATGTGTGATTCAGATGATTTGGAAATTAAGTGCCATTCCAAAGAACATGTGCATATTTCCCTCAGACACAGTCTACTAGCTAACAGATTGAATTTTTAAAATATACAAATAACTTTTCTGACAAAAGCTTACCAAAATACAGCAATAACTGAGAAACTTAGCATGGTTATAAGAGATCCATATAGCTCTCCCATCTTCCCACTATCTCAGAGTACGAAATAAAAATCATTTGTTTCATTTTTATTTATGCTAAGTAGAAAGGAAACTGTGTCCTGTTCTCATTTCAACTTAGGTTTGCTTGCTTGATTAAATAAGAGAATGAACTCACCTAGAATAATAAACAATCCTCTCAATTGCACATTAACTGAACACTCTAGCATAAATTAACAAAGCAGGGAGATGAGGTGGAAGTATAGCTAAAAGACTTTAAAATTGGTGGATTTGGGTATCTGTTTTGTCACTCTGTAGCTACGTAAGTTTGGATAAATTACATAAACTCTTCAAATCTCAATTTTCTCAACTGTCAATAGAGTTGACAGGAGGCATCTCATGAAATGGCTAGGTGGATTTCAACCTTGTCATTTACAACACCTGCAAGTACAAACTCTACTTTCTAATATGACATTACAACTTACAATGTTTGTACGCGTGTATGCAATTAACTATGAGAAAATGGCAGCATAAAATGGCACCAGTAAAGTGTCATGCACACAGCCTATGACAGAGTGAATACTCATATTTTGTGTCCACTTGCCCTAACCTCTTTTCCTGATTTAAAGAATTTCTAGTGGGCAAATGATAAGAGACACTTTTCTGTTCTTAAGGAGCTTAGAGTGGTAAAGAGGATAAAATAAACACAGACGATGCCAAGCAGGATATACATTTTGAGAGCAGAATAAATCCAGGAGATAAAAGAACACAAGGGTGGAAGACCATGTCCCAAGATCCCTTGGGACCTCAGGATTAACTTCATGAAGAGACCATTTTAGACGAGTCTCACAGAATTGGTAGGGACCTTGTCAATATGTGGTTTATATTTTTTAAGTAAGACTCACAGTTGAAATACATATGCAAACACAGGAAAAGATAGAAATTAAGGCAGATGATACTCTGATTTTTAAAACCTTAGAGAAATTTTCACTGGTCACCAACTTTTAAAGCTACATTTAGGATGACAACTGGGGTCGAAAATAGTATATTGTCTAAAATGGAGCAATGTTGCCTACTGAAGGGAAGGTAGGGGCAAGACTTATCTCTCTTTTTCTGGCTCAGGGAATTCCCTACATTTTAGCCAAAGCACTAGGAGCTGTCTGTCTGTAGCACAATCACTGAGCAAGCTGGGAACTGTGTCATGGTCTCTTTAACCCATACTACATCTTTCTACAGAGACTAATTCCCAAAAATAAAAAGAGAGAACGTGAAGGGGATCATTTAGAAAATAAACTACTCCCGGGAAAGGGACACAACCTCAACAAGCAATCAGGCAGCTTGTACAGTGCAGTGGGCTTTGGAGAAGAACCCTGGTAGCAATGGAGATTGGGAGTAGTGGTTTGCACATACAAAGTTACTTAGCCAGAGACAACTAAGGATAAAAGAGGATCCCATGAATCCAACAGAAGAGTGCAGAACACAGGGCTAGACGCTGTTCATGGCACCACCTCCTGGGAAAACACTATGAGCACTCAAGTTAATAGTGGGTAGATCTGTAAACAAGCCATCTCCCATGAATCCAAGAGAAGAGTGCAGAACACAGGGCTAGACCCTGTTCACGGCACCACCTCCTGGGAAAACACTATGAGCACTCAAGTTAACAATGGGTAGATCCATGCACAAGCCATCTACTCTGCTACGGACAAGAAGCCTAATCTATCATGAACATTCCTCTTTCCCCACAAAATAAAGAAGGAATAAAGAGAAAGGAGGAAGGGAAGGAAGAAGGAACTCACAAGTCTTAAAAAGACAGTATAGACACAATGATCCTGAAAATTTAGAAGAAAAGTATAGCACTTTAAAATTATTTACAACACAAATCAGAAGAGTTTAAATAAATTATAATGCATTCATATATTTTGCAGATGTTCACTCATGTTCTCAAATAACATTAAACGCATCAGAAAATTTTACAATGTGATACGAAGTGAAAAAAGTTGGATGGAACACCTGCATATATCAGGTTTGCAAAACTTTGCATATGTTGGTGCTTATAAAGTCATGAACTGCCTAACAACATTTCAGTCAATGATGGATCGTAGACATGACAATGGTTTCATAAGATTATAATGGAGCTGAAAATTACCTATGGCTAAGCGATGTTGTAACTATCATAATGTCATAGCACAATGCATTATTCATTACTGTAAACAAACACACTAAGCTGCTAATTGAATAAAAGTGTAGCACATACAATTACATACAGCACATAATACTTAATAATAATGACTGTTACTGGTTTATGTATTTACTACACTATACTTTTTATCATTATTTAGAGTGTATTTTTACTTACATAAGTAGAAGTATATAATAATATACTTATTATAATAAGTTAATTATAAAACAGCTTCAGGCAGGTCCTTCAGGAGGTACTCCAGAAGAAGGCATTGTTGCCATAGGAGATGACAGCTCCATGCATATTACTGCCCCAAAGACCTTCCAGTGGGGACAAGATGTGGAGTGGGGAACAGTGATGTGGGTGTGTAGGCTGAGGCTAATGCTGCATTTGTGTCTTAGTATTTTTTTTAAAAAAAGTTTTCAAAGTAAAAAAATTAAAACATAAGAAGCCTTACAGAATAAGAATACAAAAAAGAAAGTATTTTTATAAAGAAGAGTCAAAAGTTAAAAATTTTTTAAATGCTCATCATTGGTCATTAGAGAAATGCAAATCAAAACCATGGTAAGATATCATCTCATGCCAGTTAGACTGTCGATTATTAAAAAGTCAGGAAATGCTGGAGAGGCTGTGGAGAAATAGGAACTCTTTTACACTGTTGGTAGAAGTACAAATTAGTTCAACCATTGTGGAAGACAGTGTGGTGATTCAAGGATCTAGAACCAAAAATATCATTATACAATCCCAAAGGATTATAAATCATTCTACTGTAAAGGCACATGCACACGTATGTTTACTGTAGCACTAGTTACAATACCAAAGACTTGGAAACAACCCAAATGCCCATCAATAACAGACTAGATAAAGAAAATGTGGTATATACATACCATGGAAGACTATGCAGCCATAAAAAAGAATGAGTTCATGTCCTCTGCAGGGACATGGATAAAGCTGGAAGCCATCATTCTCAGCAAACTAACACAGGAACAGAAAATCAAACACCACATGTTCTCACCCATAAGCGGGAGTCAAACAATAAGAACATGTGGACACAGGGAAGGTAGTATCCCATATCAGGGCCTGTCAGGGAGTGGGCAGCAAGGGGAGGGACAGCATTAGGACAAATACCTAACACACGCAGGGCTTAAAACCTAGATGAAGGGGTTGATGGGTGCAGCAAACCACCATGGCACACGTATACTTATGTGACAAACCTGCACATTCTGCACCACGTATCCCAGAACTTAAAGTAAAATAAAAAATAAAACAATTTTTTAAATGTGTACGACAAACGCTAAGGTCAATTTATCATTGAAGAAAAGAAAACTTTAAAAATAAATTTAGCATCACCTAAGTGCATGTGTTTATAAAGTCTACTCTAGGGTACAGTAATGCCTTCACATTCACTCACTGACTCACCCAGAGCCACTCCCAGGCCCGTAAGCTCCATTCATGGTAAGTGCCCTATATGGGTGTACCATTTTTTTTCCTCTTATATACCATAGAGAAAACTGTACCTTTTCTATGTTTAGATATACAAATACTTATCATGGTGATACAATTGCCTACAGTATTCAAGAGAGCAATATGCTGTACAGGTTTGTAGCCTAAGAGCTGGCTACACCCTATAGTTCAGGTATGTAGGCTACACCATCTAGGTTTCTGTAAGTACACCCTATGGTGTTAGTCAACTAGAGAAACAAATAGTGGGGAGAGAAGAGAAATCGCCTATAGATGCACTTCTCAGGATATATTCTGGTCTTCAGCAATGTATGACTACAAATAAGTGAAAATAAACAGAAGTGAAATAATACTTCCTATATCTGAGTGATGTAATTAGGTAAGAATTTTAGTTCCTTCCTACTATTTTTCTATTTTCTTCCAAATTTCTGTGAAGTTACTTTCATAATTTAAAACTTGTAATATTTTATTAAAAATAGGTAAGTTTACAAATACACAGATATTAATGATGGAGGCTGAGGGAAAGAGCCTTCAAAGCAAAGGGGAAATGTTCAAAAAGACAAGTCAGTAAGAAAATGCAAACCATGCCCTAACAATGTTGGAGAATTGCGACATGTGAGAGCAAAGAAAGGATCTTGCATGCCATATTTAGGCGCAGAGATTTTCTTCTGTCCACAGCACATATTTTGAATTAGAAAGGGTTGTTATGACCGGTCACAGTGGCTGACGCCTGTAATCCCAGCAGTTTGGGAGACCAAGGTGGGCGGATCACGAGGTCAGGAGTTCGAGACCAGCCTGACCAACATGATGAAACTCTTGTCTCTACTAAGAACACAAAAAGTATCGGGGTGTGGTGGCATACACCTGTAATCCCAGCTACTCAGGAGGCTGAGGCAAGAGAATCGCTTAAACCCAGGAGGCAGAAGCTGCAGTGATCTGAGATCACACCATTGCACTCCAGCCTAGGTGACAAAGGAAGACTCCGTCTAAAAAAAAAAAAAAAGAAAGAAAGAAAGAAAGGACTGCCGTTGGAGCTGTCTTGTCTTTCTAGAAATAACTCCAACAAATAGCATTTAAAATAAATGGATTAGAGGTGAGCAGCTATTGGCAGAGTCCAAGTGTCAGGCAGTGCCAGCCTGACCATGTGGTCTCAGTGACAAAAGAGAGGACACGGTAGATGTGGGTGTTGGGCACAACACTCAACCACTGGTTGGACATATACCACCTGGTAAAGGACAGGACTGAAAAAGGCCCTGAAGGCTTGATTCTGGGTAATGAATCAGAGATCAATGTTAGTCATAAATGCTGGGAAGAATATGTGCAGCTTATTTTGAACATGTTAAGCTTAAAGCATCTATGGAGTATGTTGTGAAGATTCTAACTGAGAATTTGCAACTTAAGAAGGAAGTGTGGGCTGGCGGTATGGATTGGGGAATTATCTGTAGAGACAGGAGAGGTGGTCAGATAATAAAGGAGGAGACCAGGAGAGGAAGAGCAGGAGAGGGAGGAGGAGGAACAGGAGGAAGAAGGGATGTACACGAGACAGAAAGAGAAGATAGGAGAAGATATCAGAGGACCACACTACAGAAGAGAAGTAGCCACTGGCACAGCCAGAAGCAGCAAACAGAAGGATGAGCGCATATCTTAGCACTGCAGAAGAGGAACCAAGCACCAACAACAGAGTGGCCCTCAATGTGAAATGCTGTGCAAAGTTCAAAGAGGCTGCGTACTCACAGGTGGCTACTGGAAATAGTGATTAGGAGGTCAAGTGACATAAAAAAATTTTAAGTAAAAAATAAAAAATAAAATCAACATGTCCAATGTCATTGGAATAGACACTTTCCTGTGGGAACCACCATTTGAAAAACACATCGCCGGGCGTGGTGGCTCACGCCTATAATCTAAGCACTTTGGAGGCCAACGTGGGCGGATCACCTGAGGCCAGGAGTTCAAGACCAGCCTGACCAACATGGTGAGATCACCTCCCTGTCTTAAAAAAAAAAAAGAAAGAAAAACACATCTGGAGTCCAATACTAAGCATCAAGTCATTTCTCCTTTGTCCAGATGGATGGGAGACGTTCCTCTCTTGAGTGCTAACAGTTTGAGGCCATCACCACAGCAACCAATAGAGCAACTGTTGTACTTTAACTCTGCCCGTCACTCACAACACTCCAGACTGTGGCCTGCATGGAAATGAAGCTGTTCTTTCAGACACTACTGTGTGGAACTCAGTCTGGCTGCAGGTGCCTGTGAGCACTGTCTGATTTGGGATATTTTCTGTAATTACTGTAATGATGAAATCTGTCATGTGGTAAGGTAGCAGGCAGGAGAGACAAATTCATTCCTAGCTTCCTGAATTAAACATAAACATTTATCAAGTCCAACTGAATTTTTTCAATTAGTTGTTTTTTTAAAAGTCACAATTTTAGCAACTCCTTTATCAAACTGACTCTTTTCCTTAATATTAAAGAGGAAACTTTTCACACCTAAAATATTCCTGTAAAGACAAACCTGCTGGGTCTTGTTCATATCCCCACTGGCCCCTAAGAATATTTTATTTGTCTTGTCCATGTCTTACCCCTTTTCCAATGTGAACGCCATAAAGAAAGTGATCGTTGTGCATTTAATGGACTGCTATGTCCCCAGAATTTAAATCAGTGTCTGGCTTATAGAATGAGTTCAATGGATGCTTGTGGAATGGATTTATGAAAGAATGGATGGAAAGAAAATGTACATGATGAGAATAAATCCTCAGAAGGATAGCAGCATCATTACAGAACCACGTTAAGGTGAGTAGATTGAATATGAAGAAGATATGATGAGTGCCCCATCTATGTGGGAAGAAGATGTGAATTGCTGTAATGAGATACAAGAATATGTCATTAATTGGCTTTCTTTATATCCAGCTTTGATTCTTCAGCATTACTGTAGGGAAATGGGGAGGGGCAAATCCATAATAAACTCTGGGATCCCACAAATTTCATTTCAGAAATTTATAAATGTATTAAACAAATAAGAGAGGCCATGTCACCAAGAGATCAGCATCAGGTAAAAACCCAACAGTGTGATTGGCCAATGCTCAGAGAATGACATAATGAAGCTTAGGCTGCCGTAAGATCTACATGAAAACAATTTCAGTGCTGACCCATAGGTAGCTCTTGACTTCATAAATCCTCAAGTCTCCCATTAATCCAGTCTTCAATAACTGGCTGATTTAAGGAGTTACAGTATTTTTTTAAAACCCTAATCCTGAGAAGTAAGTATTCAATCCCTTTCTAAAGAAACATTATCAAAGAAACTAAAATCAAACAACCTGCCTCAAAATGGCAGCATGTCTGCACACCGACTTCAGTCTGAAGGCATCTAATGACCTGGACATTCTCTAGTATGTTGCAAAGTTTAATTACCACTAGGTCTAAACTAAACACCAAAACGGGTGTGCTTCACTAAAAATGCCAAATCGATATATTAATACATTTTTTATAAGTCAATGAGAAAACCACCAAAATCATTTATAAAAGGGAACTCAAGTGGCACAGCAAGATCTTCAAGCCAAGTCTCATTTATTTCCCATTGAATCTGCTACAAGAACCTGAAATTGTTCCCTTCAAAGAAAAAGTCAGTTGGACAGTGACCAACGAGATACGAAAGAAGAATCACAAATAATGCCAAGCTACTAAAACCCAGGATGATTTTTAAAAAATGAATCCCTTGATTGAGGGTTACCAGGGAAGACAGATATTAAATAGATAATCACAGAAAGAATTAATTAGAAATTAGGAGGAGACCAGTGTTCCACGCCAAAGGAGTACTCTGTGTGAAGACTTGGCTGGAGCTCGTATTATGTCTGAAAGACTGAAATAAATGCATTCATGTAAGTTGGGGTCTTCCTGACATCTACTAGCTCTTCAGGTCCCAGCTTACACGTGACCACTTCAGGGAGACCTTCCCTAACGTATCTTTTCAACTAAATCACACCTTCTGACACTACATTCCCTGACGGCACCTTCTACTGTTGCTTCATTGAACTCAAGAAATTGTCTGTACTTTTGGGTATGATTATAGAGATCCTTAGTCTAAATGCAAACCAAGATACAACTTTAGAGAAAATTCTACAGCCTATAGAGAGTAGACCAGAGAAGCATCTCACAGTGAATCCTCCCCAAATAAGTCTTATTCTTTCTATGCATGTCAAGCATTAAGTAAACACTTGAGCTGCCCAAGTCACAGGAAATCCATGCTCGCCATTAATCAGCAGTGGCAGTATCAGTCAAGTCAAGGCTCTTCCAGCATCTCCAGAACTCTCATCATGTGCTCTTCCTAGATTCCATGGTCAGGGAGGGAAAAAAAGGTCAGTGTCCAATGTTTTTTTTTTTTCACAGTACTTTGACTATCTTAAGATTAGCTTCTAGAGAAAACAAACAAACAAAAAAATGTAGCAAGGTCAACTGAGCTGTGCCTGCTATGTCTGGAAACACATGCGCTGTCACATAATTTAGCACCTAGAGAACAAGAGGCCACAAACTGCATCCCCAGGGAAGCCCAGAGCTGGCACAGCAATCTCTGTAGACATGAGGAACTCTGCTCAGCCACTTTAATTTTAACATTACTGTGTACAAGCTTAAACATAGCATCCATCACAAAGAAATAATACATATTTAAGCTGACACAGGGCTAACGAATCTGAGCCACTACAATTCTGAAAACTCTCAAGTTTCTCTTTCTCACTCTGACACTTCTAGGCTTACTAATAGTCCTCATAAAGTCCAGGAAGGTCTGCGTTTCTATTATTCCCTCCCGTTATCATACTCTGACCATATCTTGTGCATCTTCTGGATGATTCATACATTTTCTTAGCCCTAAAAATACTACAGTTCTAGTGCTAGATAAATGCAGAGAACTTAAAAGTAAAGAAATGTTTTGAAGGTGAGATATGAAAAAGCCAACTATCTTGAACAATTCAAAAGACTTTCCTGGTAAATCTCATTTCTGAGAGCTTTGTATAGAAATTTATCATCAGCTTCGGCTGCCATGGCAACTAGAATATTTCATAAATGATTTGAAATGAGTATCACTACACATCGAGCATCTTTTGCAGGAAAGAGAAAAGACTATGAAATCTAGTCCACTGTTTAAATCTATTTATGCTTCTATTTGCAAATCAATAGATAACAACCTGCTACGATTACATATGAGCATAATTGAGGAGTCTTTCATTTTAGTCCTTAAGTTGCCACACTAAAGCATCTTTTAGGTACTCTCTTCCCAGTTTTATTAGGACTTAAAAAAAATAGGCTGGGCACAGTTGCCCATGCCTATAATCCCAGCCCTTTGGGAGGTCATGACAGGAAGACTGTTGGAGTTCGGGAGTTTGAGACCAGCCTAGGTAACATACAGATACCTCGTTTCTACCAAAAAAAAAAAAAGGTAAAAGCCAGAGGTGGTGGTACACCCTTGTAGTACCAGCTACTCAGAAGGCTGAGGTGGAAAGACTGCCTGAGCCCAGGAGTTCGAGGTTGCAGTGAGCCATGATTACACCTGCACTCCAACCTGGGTGATAGAGTAAGACCATGTTTTAAAAAAAAAAAAAAAAAAAGACAATTTTTTGGGGCAGTTTTAGGTTAAAAATTAAGTGGAAAGTACACTCTCCATATACTCCTTGTCCCTCTCCTGCCTTCCCCACTATCAACACCCTGCATCTAAGTGGTACATTTATTACAATCAACAGACATACATTACCACATCATAATCACCCAAGGTTCATAGTTTACATTACAGTTCACTCTCGGTGTTATGTATTCGATGGGTTTGGACAAATTCACAATGGCATATATCCACCATTAGGGTATTAAAAATCCTGTGTTCCATCTATTTATCCCTCCCACCCTCCTTAACCCTTGGCAACCACTAATCTTTTTACTATCTCCATAGTTTTGCCTTTTCCAGAATGCCAAGTAGTTGATAGCTCATTTCATTTTAGCACTGAATAATACTCCGTTGTCTGGCGGCACCACAGTTTATCTATTCACCCTCTAAAAGACTTGGTTGCCTCCAAGTTTTGGCAATTGTGAACAAAGCTGTTATAAACATTTGTGCACAGGTTTTTGTGTGGACCCAACTCATTTGGGTGATACCAAGGATTGCAATGTTTTGACTGTACCCTAAGAGTATGTTTACTTTTGTAAGAAACTGCCAATTTTTCTTCCAAAGTAGCTGTACCATTTTGCATTTCCACCAACAATGAATGAGAGTTACTGTTACTCTACATTCTTGCCAACATTCAGTGTTGTCAGTGTTCTGGACTTTGGCCACTTTAATAGGTGTTACTGGTATTTCATTGTTACTTTAATTTGTAATTCCCTAGTGACATATATGTTGAGCACCTTTCATATGCTTATTAGCCAGGCCTTTCCTTTCATCATATCTATGCCAAAGCCCAAGTCCCACTGACTCTTGTGCAACAGAATAAAAACAAGCCCTTCAACGATCAGTTGCCTGTGATTTAATCAATGTACCAACCACGGTTTTCATATTCTACCCTGCAGAGCTACTATTCCTGGGTCACTGAAATAGCTCATAGCAAATAAATGCTGGAGCAACTTGCAAGTGGCTCAGTAGGTCCCTGACAGTTAATAGTTGTTATCATAGCCAAGACAGGAATGTGGACTCTGGTGCTACAGCTGGGTATAAAAGCAAATCACTAAGCAGAAAGGCAACGTAGGGCTGGGAGGGGGTGTTGTGAAGAGAATTGATCACACAGGTTTCCTATCTGAACGAAGCTCCGAGTTATATACTCAGTGCGAATAGGCAGTTGCTTCCAGTTATGTACTTTTGAAAAATAGCAGTGGATATTAATGATAGTTACTGTGCTGGCTTAAAAGTAAAGAAGTCTAAGAAAAAAATATATTTGCACATATGTGAGGTTTGAGGAAGTCATGAGATTATCATGTTAAAGACCTACTTGACACATTTTTATCAGCACTCTATTATTACCTATATTTAAGTGGCTCATGATTAAATCACAATTACTAATTGTAGCAATTATAATCTGTTGTAACCCTCTTGATCTGTCAAAAAAAAAAAAGCTGTTCTATTATTTAACAACCAAATTCGACAATAAACCTCAGCTGGTATATTATTTCAAGGTTTTAAAATTTTCAGACCATCTGTTTTTAAATGGTACAGATGCTTAATTTCTCTGAAGACATTTCCTATTTTCTCAGGTAGATTCTTTTAGGAGTTTTTAACTGCTTTCATGGACTAATTTCCATTTCCACATTTTTATGAAATAATTTACAAATGTATTTTCCTTTCCATTGCTTCTAACCCCACTGACTAGTTTTCTCTAACCTACAAGTAGAAGACATATAAATGGAGAAACACATTCAAGAAAACACAAATTCTGAACTCCACATCATATTCAATCTCAGGTTTCTAGATGGAGTTTTATGTCATCAGTCATCCACGCCCTCAGCAGTTCAGGCATTAGGAACTGCCATTGTTGCTAATGAGCATGTTAGCTTTTTAGGGAAAGGATGCAGAGAATCGGAGAGACGTTTCCCCTCCCTCAGACACTTATAAAAAGAATAGCATAATCTTACAGCTGGATGAGTTGTGAAGGTTTTCCAACAAACTATTCAAACTACTCTTCCTATCTTTTTTTTTTTTTCTGCAAAGGTTTTCATATGCAGAGGGAGAAGGGGCTCAGTCCCTAGCAGTTGCTTTCCTCGGGGCGGTCCGGACATTGCAGTTCTCTTGCTTTCCCTTGGAGAGGAAGTGTGCCCCTTGCCCTTTTCCTGATGAACCTGAGGGTCTGTTCCTCCTGGGAGATCTTGATCAACTCCACAGCACACTGCTTATATGGGACAAAGCCACACACCTCGGGGCATGTCCTGCACGATTTTAGTGTTCGCTGAGGCGCCCACAGCCATGGATGTACCTCGACTTCCTCATGTTCTTGGTCACCTTGTGGCCTTTGTGGAGGCCCATGGCCATGAGGTACTGCAGAGCTACAGCTTCTGCTCTCCAGGGACCACAACAAGGGACCCACTTTCTCTTCTGTAGAAGGAAAAAGATGTAGAATGGTGAAGTGACTTTCTCTAAAGTAGAGAGTAGCCAGTAGAAATGAATTTAGAAATGGTTTATGGGTGCTGAAGCATGGAATTCACATCAGAATAAAGAGAAGAGACGTTAATTTCCCAAGAAACCTTAAGTGGCTATATTCTTTTTCTCCTCTCTTCTTCTCATTCACACACACACACACAGACACACACACATGTTCACACACATGTCCACACCCTCCCATGCATACATGTACACACAACACATGCACACTGTTACATGCCCTCACATGCACATATAAACACATGTCCTCACACATACACACACCCCCTTACATACATACCCTCACATGCACATATGCACATGTCCAGACACTTATACATTCTCACATGAACATATACACATGTCCTCACACATACACACCCTTACACACATACCCTCACATGCACATATGCACATGTCCACACCCTTACACACATATCCTCATATAAATATACACATGTATCCACACACAAATGCATACACCTTTACACCCTCATACACACATACACATGTCCACACACATACCCCTTACACACACTATAACATGCACATATGCATACATGTCCACTCACACACATGCACACACCCTTACACAAACACCCTTGCATGCCCATATGTGTGTATATGCACATGCACACATATGCACACACCCTTACACACATACACATACGTCCACATTCATACATGGATAAACCTTCACACATTCACCTTCACATGCACATATAGGCACATGTCCACACACATGCACACACCCTTCCAAGCACAAATACACACATGTGCACACAATGCACACACTCTTATACCTATACACACATGCACATATCCTTGTACACATACCCCCACACACATATGCACACACCTTTACACACACAGCCTCACGCATGAACACACACCTTCCTGTGTGCCCACACATACAACACACATGTATATCCACTCACATACACACAAAACACTAGATACCTACTTTGGAACAGAAGCAGTTAACTGGCAAAACATATTATGTGACTGGTGTCCCAGTATTTTCTTTCAAAGCACACTAACATCCAGGTAATTAGTCTGCAAGGGAGAAAGGCTGTAAAAATGAAAGAAAAGTACTTGGCAGGCAAATCAGTATTTGTTCACCTGTTGAATGTGTTTTGTTTGAATAGATTTTTTTGAAAGATTCTGTTGTGTTTCCCATGGTTTAGATATTATTTTTCCAGCTTTGCTATAATTATGACCATAGGAAATGCTCCTGTTCCTGCCCAATCTCTATTTGCAATTTAATGAATGAGTCATTTACAGAGAGGATCCTGAGACTGTCCATAATACTATGAGTGGGTCCTGAAAGTGCACTCTTTCTACTCCCTCCTAATGAATTTAAATGTGTTTGAAGAAAAACTTGCAAAATTCATGAGCCTATTAATAGTTCCACAATGAAGAAGAATCTAATAAGGGTTCACTGTAACCAACTGTCATGGCAGATAAATAATACATGTTATATTTTTAAAAACCAGGCTTTTTTGAGTGCATCAATTATCCTGGTACTTCCCACTTAGTGAAAACAGTGAGTAGGCCCTTTAAATATACTTATTAATTCACCAAGAGACCTCAACAAGCTTTAGGTATTCATTCAAACCAACCAAAATACATGAGTATCCTTTAGAAAATTAAAATCTACATAGAAGATAAAAAGAGGATACTGATTATTGATCACTCATTTGATGGCGGTCCTCTCTTTAGGCCCTATTTATAAGTTAGGTCAAGACATGACTGTCTCTACCATGAAACAGAAATTCCACAGGAGTAAGAGCATTGTTTCTCTGATGTATCACCCAGCACCTGCAGTATCTGACACAAAACAGATGAGCAATCAATACTTTTGAAGGAATGACTGAATGAATGGGGTATCTTCCCAGAGAATTGGTTAGTCCCAAGCTCCATAACATTGAGTGGGTGTCCTCAGCCAAAGTCACATCGCCTCAGGGTACAGAAATAGGAGACAATAAGGAAATGTGTTTAAATAGGATTTCAGTTATATGTTGATACTCAGCTCTTCACCTCATTCCACTGACTGATTTCATTCTTATGATTTTTATACTTAAAATGTTTGTGCATACGGATGCAAACAGCCTTACCCAGGTGAAATTAGGTATAACTCTGGATACAATCATCTTTACTCTTTTTTAAGGGCCCGTTTCAGGCACTTACGCCACTTAGAAACAGTGTCATTGCAGTTGTTAGGGAGATAAGGAGACTGTGGGGGAAGTGAGGGGCACACTGAGTGTTTTCTTCAGCCCGCAGTCCAGGGCACAGTGGCCAGAAGGGAGAAGCAGGGAAAGCCTGTCCTCCCAATCAAGTCCCTTGCAGTGCATTGAGTATTGAAGTAGTCATGATTATGTTTTGGTATTTAGCCTAGAACCACCAAAATATCAGGCTAAAACAGCTCTATTCCAAATACTTCCATGTTATTTAACTTGCCAATTGTTAGGAAGCATGGGGGCAGTCTTGTGTTTTGACACAGATATGAATTAAGCACCTGGGTGAAGCATCTGCTTTGCAAGGTGACAGCAACAAGCCTGCCAGAGAACCAGAGCAAACTGTCTTTTGTCAGCTGGTCTGTTACCTGAGAGACCCAGAGAAGACTGTGCTCAGCTCCGGACCTACTTCAGCGGGCCTGGGCTAGTCAGCTGCTGAGTATTCTTTGAGGTTTCTATCATGGCCTGGATCCCAGTGCTCTTAATCTAGTAGATTTGACCAAGACTGTGTCTGCTTTTTCCAGCATGCTCTCCAGGCCTGTCCACTGATTCACGCCACAAGTACTTACAGTGAGTCTACTGTGCAGGGACCCTCATAGCTTAATGCACACAGAAAGGACACTTGGTTCAGCAAAGAAAAG
This sequence comes from Cheracebus regulus, assembly GCA_963574635.1. NCBI lineage: Eukaryota > Metazoa > Chordata > Mammalia > Primates > Pitheciidae > Cheracebus > Cheracebus regulus. Next base: position 1,649 of record CAUYQU010084568.1, on the reverse strand, counting down.
AAAGGAGAATTCATTAAGAGAAAGCTGGCTAATGCAGAGTTTTTTCCCCAAAAAAAGTTTGAAGTTTTAAAAAAATTGCACAAACTACCTCTCAGAACGTCAGGTCTCCTTTGTCTTTTTGCCCTCTGTCATTTTCTCTAAACCGAGAGCAGCGATCAGCTATGTGAGAGTGATATTAACAAGTGAATGCTTGGCAAAAGAGGAACACAAAAACTGGTCATGGTATTTTCTTTGTATCTCTCACAATAATTTCTCCTGTAATATTCAAGGAATGCAAGTCATCTATAGAAAATGACAAGAATAAGGCTGGGTGGCTCACACCTGTACTCTTAGCACTTTGAGAGGCAGAGACGGGTGGATCCCCTGAGGTTAGGCGTTTGAGAACAGCCTGGCCAACACGGTAAAACCCCAACTCTACTAAAAATACAAAATTAGCCGGGCGTGGTGGTGTGCGTCTGTAATCCCAGCTACTTGGGAGGCTGAGGCAGGAGAATCGCTTGAACCTGGAAGGCGGAGGGAGCAGTGTGAGCTGAGATCACACCACTGCACTCCAGTCTGGGCAACAAGGGTGAAACTCTGTCTCAAAAAAAAAAGAGAGAGAGAGAGAAGAAAAAGAAAATGAAGAATAAACAACCTAAGGTGTCTATGAGAAACAGAAATCATCCAATTGGCCTGGCCATGTTGTAGGCTTCTGTAAAGAAAGTTCACTACCGAAAGAAATTCTTTAAGTGCTATGGGATCCGGTGTTAAGATTTCAGGCATCTGACATTTGCCACTCAATACAGAAGATATAGACAATAAACCCATTTTTTAAAGTGTTACTAGAATGCTCTCAACTTGGTAGAATGTAAAGGTCTGAGGAACATTATGTTACAATGTTATACTTTGCAGTGCCTTTTCCTGTAAAGGAGTCCTGGTTTACTGAAAATGTAGGAAAGGGATGCAGATTGTGACATTTGCTTCTCTGGCATAGGAGGCAAGGCAAAATGCAAATGTTAGAATTAATCTCATTTTACAACATTGCACTTAACATGTGCATTGAAGTAGCACAGATTCAAGAATCACCATGATTGCCTTAGTTTAACAGCTTATGACACAGTGCCCAGATTCCTTTTAATTTAAATAATCAATTTGTCACACTGGCATAACTATCCTGAATAACTCTATTGAGTGGCATTGTAACACTATGGTCAGTGCTATTCACAAGGTAGCATTTCAGAGCAGGATAAGAAGTGTGGCAGCTCGAAAACCACATTAATGCTATTCTGTAAGCAATATTCCATAATAAGGTATATTTCCCAGGCAGACAACGTGTTTGCTACCTCTAGATGTCTAAGGGGTCATTTTTTTCCCAATCAAACTTTCATCACAAGAAGACAATAAATCAATACTTGTGGTCATTCTTTTCTTTATTTAAAAAAAAGTCAAGAACCTGAGAAATTGATTCTAAGTAGCATCCTATCTTCTAATTTATTCAAGCCAATCATTTTCTGTTAAGTATATCTATCTTAGGAAACAGTGTATATGAAGACCTAGAGAAGAAGGGGTGGGTGGGTGGGTGGGTGGGTGTGTGTGTGTGTGTGTGTGTGTGTGTGTGTGTGGTGAGACAGAGAAAAAACATGAAACACAAGAAGACAGGAATATGTATT
>CAUYQU010084567.1:0-26870 GCA_963574635.1 Cheracebus regulus | reverse complement strand
CTGGGCAATAAAACAAGAATCCCATTCTCTCTCCCTCTTTCTCTTCCTCTTTCTTTCTTTCATTCTTTTTTTCTTTCTTTTGCTGTGTCTTTCTTTCTCCTTTTCTCTCTTTTTCTAAAATCTCTTCCTCTTTCATTTTTTTCTTTCTTTTGCAGTTTCTTTCTTTCTCCTTTTCTCTTTTTCTAAAATCTCTTCCTCTTTCTCTTTCATTTTTTCTTTCTTTTGCTGTTTCTTTCTTTCTCCTTTTTTCTCTTTTTCTAAAATCTCTTCCTCTTCCTTACTCTTTCATTCTTAAAAAAAAAAAAAAAAAAGATTTGATGTGTATTATTCAGTTATAAAAATTTGACTTGCAACTCTCCAGAAACAGATCTGAACATCTGTAGCACTTTGTGTCTGTACTGCTCCTTTGCAATTTATATTATCATTTTGCTTGTTATAGCTCATCTTCTTGGACATAAAGAATGTTCTTATGTTTTCAGCTCCTAGTACATAGCAGGTCCCAATAAATGTTTATTGAATGACTAATAATGAAACAAGTTATTCTGAGCTTTCTAATTAATCCTTTACTAACTGTGTAAATACTTTCAATTATCTTTTTTCTTCATTTTTGATTACACCCTAAAATCTTTATGGTATTTGAACTGCATTTGGTGATTAAAGTTGTCAGAACACTTGAATTGATTCTTTATGCCTTTCTTTTCCCTTACTGAATTAAAGGGTGGAAGCAGTATAAGGTATTGTGGAATGTGAATAGGTTATAGGCTTCAGATAAAGCTCTGAAGTGTGTTTTCATGGCAGGCGTGTTCTTGCCTTGATGAGGTCACTGTGGCGAGGCTGGGGTCCTCACCAGGTGAGGCATGTATCACAGCATCAAGGGGAGGCTCACCTGTGCTTACTCTGTTGTTGGTCGTAGGTGACTGTGGAGGAGGTCATGACTACAACTGCATATCTGGACCTTTTCCTGCGTAGCATCTCCGAGCCAGCACTGCTTGAGATCTTCCTCCGTTTTATCCTATTGCACCAGCACGAGAACGTCCACATCCTAGACACTCTCACGAGTCGCATCAACACCCCATTTCGGGTAAGGAGAACCCTAGCACAAGGGACCTTATAACTCAGAACAGATTTCAGGAAAATTTGTTTTGGGAATGAAATTATAAATATTATTTTGCTCTCTTTTTTCTTTTTCCTTAACCCCCCATTCTTTCTTTTCTTTCTTTCTTTCTTTCTTTCTTTTGTTGTTATCATTTTGTGGCCATTACTTTCTTTCTACTTAGGTAGAGATGAACAGGGTAAGACGTTTTGGTCTCAGGAATTCTTCTGTCAAAGAGGTGACACTTACTGCCTTTCATAAGATGTCTTTCTTGATTTCTCTGTATTAGCACTTTCTTCTATAGAACTAGCAGAATGCACTTCTATGGAGGCAAGATGCAGGGGAATATGTGGACTTAAGTGCAGGTAAAGCCAAGGAACCAGAGTGCATCAAGTCTGGGTATTAGAGATCATATTTTTGCCCATGAGTTTTTTTGAAATGGAAGTTTGGAAAGTTGTGAATTTGGGTGGTCATTCTTTATTTTGAAGCTCTAATTAGCTTAAAAAATACTCCTCCCCAAAGGCTGTCTCTATTTAATTGCAATTCTTGTTTTAAAAGCAAACAAATGAGAATGTGTCTGTCATTTGGTTTGTAACATATATAGAGGTAATATGTTTAATAATAATTGCACAAAGGGAGGAAGAGGGAATACACTTATGTAGGAGTAATATTTCTATATTTTACCAGAGTGAATTTAATATAAATCTGAAGTAAATTCTGTTAAGTTAAAATGTATACTGGAAGCCCTAAAGCAAGAAAATAACTGAAAAAAATACAGCGGAAAAATCATTTAAAGGAATTAAAATGTTATACTAGAGAAAATATTCAGTTAGCACCACACTTAACAGCAATATAATATACATTATCATCAAATGTACATGGAATATTCTCCAAGACAGACGATATGCTAGGCCATATAATAAGCCTCAGTGAATTTCAGAGGATTTAAATCATGCAAAGTATGTTCTCTGATCATAATGGATGGAAATTAAAAAATTATTGACAGAAAGAAATTTGGGAAATTCACAAGTATATGGAATTTAAATGACACACTTCTAATTAGTGGGTCAAAGAAGAAATCACAAGGGAAATGAGAATTTACTTTGAGATAAATGAGAATGAAGATGAAATATACCCAGATTTACTAGATACAGTAAAAGCATTGTTTAAAGGGAAGTATATAGTTGTGAACACATATGTTAAAGAAGAGGAAAGAGCTCAAAGCAGCAACCTAAGCTTCTACTTCAACACACTGGAAAAAGAAGAGCAAACTCAAAGCAAGCAGAAAGAAAACAATGAGGATTAGAGCAGAAGTTAGTGAAATTGAAAATTTTAAAAATGGAGAAGATAGGTGAAATAAAAAGTTAATTTTTTGACAAGATTGACAAACCTTTAGCAAGACTAAGAAAAAAAGAGGGAAGTCTCAAATTACTAAAATGAGAAATAAGAGGAGGATATTACTATCAACCTTACAGAAATAAAAACAATTGTGAGTACTATGAGCATATCTACTATGCTAGAGGATAACTTAGATGAAATAGACAAATTCTAGAAAGACACAAACTTATGAAATTGAAAATCTAAATAAATTTATATCAAAATAAGATATTAAAATAGAAATTTAAAAAGCTACTCACAAAGAAAAGCCCAGACCCAGATGGCCTCACTGGTGAATTCTATCAAACATTTAGGGACTAGTTAAAAAGTAAGGTCAGCAAAGTGGTGGAATAGGAAGACCCAGGTCCTTATTCCCTCACAGAGAAACCCACTTAACAAAAATTTATGCAAATTACCTTTGTAAGAACTTGAGAAACTTTGTAAGAACACCGGTTAAAAGGTTGCAGCACAAAGCCAAGAAGAGACATACTGACTGTGTAGGAAAACTGGTGGCATTATTACCTGCTCTAGCCATGCCCCCTCCCCAGCACAATGTGGCAAGATCCAGAGAAAACTTCCAACTACTGACTTTTGCCTTGTGAGGGAAAGGGAAGAGTGAATTGCTTGCTTGACATTGCTTGCTTCTTATATTCCATCTGTTCATTGAGAAAAGAGGAATAAAATAGCTGCAAGACACTTAGAAAACAACAAAACAGCAATAGTAAGTCCTTCCATCTCAGTAATTATTTTAAATGTAGATGGTTTAAACACCCCAATCAAAACATATAAACCAGCTAAAGAAATAAAAAGACAAGGTCCAAGAAGATATTGTCTGAAAGACACTCACTTTTGATCTAAGAACATGCATAAGCTGAAAGTCAAAAGATGGAAAAAGGTATCCCATGCAAATGGTAACTAAAAGAAAGCAGAGATGGTTGTACTTATATTTAAAAATTAGACTTTAAGGTAAAAAGACACAAAAGGACACAAGAGATAAGAAATGACTTTATGCAATGATTAAAGGGTCAATTCACTAGTAAGATATAAAAAATTATATATATGCATATAAAAATTATCTATATATATATATGAATATAAAATCAGAGTTCCCAAATATATAAACCAACTATTGACAGAATTACAGGGAGAAATAGACAGCTGCACAATAATAGCAGGAGACTTCAATGCCCCAGTATTTAGTGGATAGAAATATCAGACAGAAGATAAAGAAGGAAACAGAGGATTTGAACAACACTATAAGCCAATTGGACCTAACAGACATATACCAAATACTTCATCCAGCAATGGCAGGATATATATTCTTCTCAAATACACATGGAATATTCTCCAGGATAGACCACATGTTAGGTCACAAAACAAGGTTTAACACATTTACAAAAATTGAAAGCGCACAAATAATTTTTTTCTGACTGCAATGGGATGAAACTAGAAATAAATAGCAGAAGGAAAACTGGAAAAAATTATGAATACATACAAATTAAGCAACAGATTCTTGGGCCAAAAAAGAAACCACGAGGGAATTTAGAAAATATCTGGAGACAAGTGAAAATAAAAGCACAACATGCCAAAACTTATGAGATGCAGTGAAAGCAGTACTAAAAGGGAATTTTAAAGCGGTAAACACTTAGGTTAAAAAATAAAATCTTGAAGCAACAATCTATACATCTCCAGGAACTAGACAAAGAAGAATGAACTAAACTTAAAGTTAGCAGAAGGAAGGAAATGATAAAGATCAGAGCAAAAATCAATTAAAGAATAGAAAAAAAAAAATCAATGAAACCAAGACTTGTTTTTTTGAAACAACAACAACAACATCAATTAACCATTAGCTGGTTTAACTAAGAAAAAAGAGAGATGACTCAGATAACTAAAATTAGAAATGAGAAAGGTGACATTACAACTTATGCCACAGAAATGAAAAAAAGCATACCACAATTATATACCAACAAACTGGATGACTTAGAAGACCTGGATACATTCTTAGAAACATATAGCCTACCAAGACTGAATCATGAAGACATAAAACAAATCTGAACAGATTTACTTCTAGTAAGGAGATCAAAGCAGTAATAATAATTTTAAAATCTTAAAGAAAAACTCAGGACCAGATTGCTTCACTGATGAATTCTACCAAACATGTAAAGAAGAATCAACATCAGTCATCCTCGAATGCCTAAAAAATTGAAGATCCAGAAACATTTTAAACTAATTTTATGAGGCCAGTTTTGCCCAGATACCAAAGCTAGATGAAGATACTTCAAGAAAACTAGAGGCCAGTATCCCTGATGACTATTGATGCAGAAATCTTTAACAAAATACTAGTAAAAAGAATTCAACAGCACATGATAAGGACTGTACAACATGGCCAAGTGTGACTTATTCCTAGAATGCAATGATGCTTCACCATATGAAAGTCAGTCTGTGTAATATACCACATTAACAGAATGAAGGACAAAACCCACAGAGTAACCTCAATTGATGCAGAAAAAGCACTTGACAAATTCAACAACCTTTCATGATAAAAACACTCAACTAACTAGAAATATAAAGAAACAACTTCAACATAAAGAAGGCCTTACATGAAAAGCCCACACCTAACATCTTACTCAATGGTGAAAGACTAAAAGCTTCTCTGAAATCAGAAACAAGGTAAGGATGGCCACTTAGAGGTCCTAGCCAGAGCAATTAGGCAAGAGAAAGAAATAGAAGGCATTTAAATTGGAAAGAAAGAAGTTAAACTGTCTCTGTTTGTAGACAACATGATCATATATATAGAAAACCCTAAAGAGGTCACCAAAAAAATGTTAGAGCTAACAAACAAGTTCAGTAAAGTTGCAGGAGTCAAAGTCAACACACATAAGTAATTTCTATACATTAACTATGAACAATCCAAAAAGGAAATTTGAAAAAGCTATTTATAATAGCATCAAAAAGAATAAAATACTTAGGAAAAAACTTAACTGAGGAGGTGAAAGACTTGTACACTGAAAACTACAAAACATTACTGAAAGAAATGAAAGAAGAACAAATAAATGAAAACACATTCCATGTTCATGGATTGAAAAACTTATTTTTGTTAAAATGGCCATATTACTCAAAGCAATCTACATATTCCAAGCAATTTCTTACAAAATCCAAATGGCATTTTTTGGGCAGAAATAGAAAAAAAATCCTAAAATATATGTGAAATCTCAAGGGACCATGAATAGCTAAAATAATATTGAAAAAGAAGGAAAAAATTGGAGAGTTCACACGTCCTTATTTTAAAACATATTACAAAGCAATAGTAATACAAAACAGTGTGGTATTGGCATAAAGACCAATGAAACAGAGTAGAAAACAGAATGAAACAGATATGAACCCTTGTATTATGGTAAATGATCTTTAACAAGGCTGCCAAGACTACACAATAGGAGAGGATGGTTTCATCAACAAATGATACTTGTAAAACTGGATATCCACATGCAAAAGAATGAAGTTGAACCCTTACCTTACACAGTATAAAAAATTAACTCAAAATGGATCAAAGACCTAAACATAAGATCTAAAACTACCAAACTCCTAGAAGAAAACATAGAGGAAAAATTCATAGCAATGGATTTTGTAAGAATTTCTTGGATATGACACCAGAAGCATAGGGAAAAATAGACAGATGGAAGTACATCAGACTTAACAACTTAGGCATATCAAATGAAATAATCAAGAAGGTGAAAGGGCAACCTACAAAATGGGAGAAAATATTTATGAGTCATATATGTGATAAGGGATAGTATCCAGAATATATAAAAAGTTATATAACTCATCACCAACCAAAAACCCAAATAATCTAACTTAAAAATGAACAGAGTACTTGAATATTTCTATGAAGAACACATACGAATGACCAAAAAACATTTGAAAAGATTAGAGAAGTGTAAATCAAAACCACAATGAGATATTATCTCATATCCATTGTGGTGGCGACTATCAAAAAAATAGAAAAAAGTAAGTGTTGGTGAGAATGTGTAAATATTGAAACCTTTGTGCTTTGTTTATGAGAATGTAAATTGGTGCAGCCATTATGGAAAACAGCATGGAGCTTTCTCAAGAAATTAAACATAGGATTACTGCATTATCCAGCAATCCTACTTCTGAGTATATATCTAAAAGAATTTAAAGCAGGATCTTGAAAAGGTATTTGTACACACACATTCCTTGCAGCATCATTCACAATAGCCAAGAGGTTGAAGCAACCGAGATTGTCCATTGATGGATGAATAGATAAGAGAGTATGTTATATACGTACATTGGAATGGAATGTTATTCAGCCTTAAAAAAAGGAAATCTTGTCCCATGCTACAACATGATCTTTGAGGGAACTATGCTAATGAAGTAAGCCAGTCACAAAAAAGACATGTGAAGACGTGTAGGATTCCACTCATGTGAAGGACATAAAATAGTCAAACTTAAAGAAACAGAGGGTAAAATGATGGTTTCCTGGAGCTGAGTGGTGGGGAAAATGGGGAGTTGTTTGGTGGTTTCAGTTTTGCAAAGTGTAAATGTTTTAGAGATCTGTTGTGCAACAATGTGAATATAGTTACTACTAGTGATTTGTATGCTTAAAAATCATTAAGCTGTTAAATTTTATGTTATGTATTCTTTATCAGTTTAAAAAATGAATAATTTATACAAATTCTTCACAGAATCTTTCAAAAATTAGAAGAGGAGGAAATACATCTCAACTCATTCTATGAAGCCAGTGCTATTCTGATTCCAAAACTAAACAAATATACCACAGGAAAACTATACACTAGCACCTATTATGAATATGGGCCCCCAAATTCTCAATAAGACACTAGCAAATGAAATTAGAATAAGTAGAAAGTGTTATACACCATGATCAAGTGGGATTTATCAAACTAGGATTGTAAAGCTGGTTTAAGGTCTGAAAATCAATTAATGTAATACATCGTATCAACAAGGTAAAGGAAAACATCATGATTATCAACAGCATACTCAACAAACTAGAAATAGAGGGGAATTTCCCAGCAATCTGATAAAAGGCATCTATGAAAAAGTCAGAGCTAACATCATACTTAATGGTGAAGAATGTTTTTTCAGTAAGATAAGGAGTAAGATAAGATGCCTTCTCATCAATTCTGTTCAAGATGGTACTTGAAGTTCTAGCCAGGGCAAATAAATAAGAAAATAAAAAACATTTATATTAAAAGTAAAATAATCAGTATTTGTAGATGACATGCTCTTGTATGTAAAAAAACTAAGGAATGCACTAAAAATTGTTAGAACGAATGAGTATAGTAAGGTTGCAGGATACAAGATTAATGTACAAAAATCAATTTACAATAACATCAAAAGAATAAAATATGAATAAATTTTACAAAAGAAGTGCAAAACTTATGCTGCAAAAACTATAAAACATTGTTTAAATTAAAGAAGACCTAAATAAATGGGAAAACATCCCATGTTCATAGACCAGAATACTTAATATTGTTAATATAGGAATACTCCCCAAATTGATCTACAGTTTCAGTGCTTTTCTATAAAACTCCTATCTGGCCTCTTTGTTGAAATGAATAAGCTGACTCTAAAATTCATATGGAAATGCAGTGGACCCAGAATAGTCAAAACAAACTTGAAGAAACAAGTTGGAGAACTCAACATACCTGGTTTCAAAACTCTACAAAGCTACAGTAATCAGAGCAGTGTGGTACAGGATAGACATACAGATCAGTGGGACAGAATTGATCCAGAAATAAACTCGTATATCTATGGACACTTAGTTTTCAGTGAGATTTCAAGACCACTCAGTGGGAGAAAGAAGTCTTTTTAACAGATGCCGCTGGGACAGTTGGATACCCGTGTGCAAAATAATAAGGCTGAATCCTCGCCTCATGCCATGTAAAAAATTAAAATGGATCAAAGACCTGAATGTAAGAGCTAAAACTGCAAAACTCTTATAAGAAATCAGAGGAGTAACTCCTTGTAGCTTTGGCCATGTTTTCTTAGATATGACACCAGTAGCATGAACAACAAATGAAAAAATTGATACATTGGAAATTTTCAAAATTAAAAACTTTTGCCTTCAAGGGACAACAACAGGAACTTGAAAAGATAATTCACAGAATGGTAGGAAATTTTTCTAAATCATATATCTGATAAGGTACTTGTATACAGAGTAAACACCTCCTACAACTCAATAATAAAAAGACAGATACACTCTACTGCTCACCCTTAACAGTGAGCAGCTATGTAATTATTATATACTATTACTATGTAATCTGATCAAGTAACAGTGATTTGCAGGGGATACTGTGGTAATAGATAAGAAGGAAACCTAACTAAGCTGGGGAAAGGAGGTGTTGGATGGTAATATTGTGAGACAGAACAGAAAGATTTCTTAAGGGAGGTGATGCCTTAGCTGACTTTGAGAATAGATAGGCAGTGGAGGAGTCGGGAAAAGGCATTGCAGGTAATGGAACCACATGTGCAAAGACTTGGTAATGGGAACAGAGTATGTTGCTTCTAGCTAACTACAAGTACATGACCTGCCCTGAGACTAAGAGATGTTTTGGGTTAGGCTAAGTACAACTCTTTCTTTACAGCCTTGTTGTGATTTCATTGGCCAGATTTTAAGCCCAGCCTGCCTAGAAGACACACTAGCATTTATTCTCCCGTACAAAGAATGAGAGCTTAAAATTACTTAAATTGCCCAGTAGATTGATAAAAGCTTACTCTCAAAAGGGTACAAAGATTTTACAATACACCTTTGGGTATCTCCCCTATTTGGCAGTTCACCTTTTCTTTTTGGAAATCAGAGATTGATAGAATTCTTGTTTTTTAATGAACATCTTTGAAAAGAACATTATCTCACTCTCAGCACAATGGGAAATGGAGCCAAGGAAAATGTTTGCCCCAAAGCCAAGAGAGGAGCTGAGCTTGAGGCTAAGAACCTTGAAGGGAGACTTGTCTTGTAAATAACTAACATCATATTTGAAAATAACTCAGGAAAACAAATCACCTAAACAGGAGTGTGTGTGTGTGTGTGTGTGTGTGTGTGTGTGTGTGTGTGTGTGTGTGTGTGTGTGTGTATGAGAGAGAGACAGAGAGAGAGAGAGAGACAGAGAGAGAACTGGAAAATTGTAGAGGGAATGTTTATCTGTCTGGATCTTTAAAAGTTGGAAATATGAGCACAGACATTTTTGTAGGAGGATAATTCTGCACAGTGGCATAATTCCAGACACTGGCTTTCTAATCAAATCCTATAGGAGAATTGATATCCTGAATACACGTTCTCTCTGGCAACAGCATGCTTTTTATCAAAACTGCTAAATAAAAAGATAGGCCATTTTATTTTGTAATTCTGATTTATTTACCATCTGTGGGGAGTGCAGTTACTGTTCCAGCATCTGAACTAAAATATGTGTCTCTTGCTTCCCAGCTTTGTGTGGTGTCCCTGGCATTATTCAGAACTCTCATTGGTTTACATTGTGAAGATGTGATGTTACAGCTAGTTCTAAGGTGAGTTGCCTTTTTTTTTATTTGTTTCCTTTAAAGAAAAATTCACTTCATACTTATATTACTTTATATTCATATATTTTATCTTATTTATATACTTTATATTACTTCAGTCATATAAGCTAAATAGAGACCATGTGTCTAAGGAAGAAAATTTTCAAGAACGTTATTTTCTGCATTGTTTTCCAAGATTAATTTTATTTGTACTATTAAAAGTTTTTAGAGGGCCATATGTATTCTATTGTAAATATGCTCCTGGAAATTATAGATAGAATGCTTGAAAATGTTCGAAAGTATTATAAAAGCTATTCTGGTCTGTGGCTGAATGTCTTTCTCCTGAAGTGCATTTATAAGGGACTTTTGCTATTAAAAGCAAGTTTTCCAAATATTAAATACTTCTTATGTAATTTCTTTGATTTCTGCTTTGATAATGGTACACACCCAATGTATACTCTTCAATCAGTATGCTTCAGTTAAATTCAGTAAAAATTTGATGAATATTTGCTGTGAACTGGAAAGGACTTATATACAAGGTAGCAAAGTTGTGTCCTTTGGACAGAAGTACAGGTGGGAAAGGTTTTATGAAGTGGCTGGGATTTGAAGATGAGTATTAGGAGTCAAGATGTACAGCTATTAAGAAGACATTCATTTGGCAATTTAATAGGTGACTCAGGAACACCAAATCCTGCCTTGGCCCAGCAGTGCCTCCTCTTCTCTGGAACCCTGTGAGAAGCATCTGTTTCTGTGAAGTAAAGCAATGATGCTTCCTTATTAGCTCATGATTGAGCCCCGAATCTCAGCATAGAACTCTAGAAACCCCCAGTTAGACCATGATGCACGTCTTCCCTTCTTTTCGTTAAACCCAGATCCTGAATCTTGAGGTTGACTACTCTAGTGAAACCCTACCCCAGCACTGCAGGAAATGGACTCAGAGAGAATGTAGGCCCATAGCTGAGAGAGGAGCTAAGGGCTAGGGCTGAGAGGAGCTCCAGAGGGAGAGTTGCCAGGGTTTGTGCTCTTACATGCTCTTCTGGTGGTGTGGAAGCAAAAAGGAAAAAGAGGGACTACCAGGGTCCTCCAGCATGCACTCCCCGCTCCTCCTTGCTTAGTGGACTCCCTGATCCTTCCTTTGACCAGTCCTGGGGAATAAGGGTGGTTGGAGCTGAGAGTGGGGGAAGAGGGAGGAGACCTGAGTTTTCCCTAGTCCACACTGGGGTTTTGACATGATTTGAGTAGAGGTTACTGAGAAGAAGACATTCCAGGTGGATGCAATAGCATTTCCAAATAGGTAGCTCTGGAAAAGCCAGGGGTGTCAAAGTGTGATCCTGGAAAATAGTTAGAAATGCAAATTCTTGGTCTCCTCTTGAACCTACTGAATCAGAAACTCTGGGGTTAGAGCCCAGCAAGCTATGTTTTAACAAACTCTTTAGGGGATTCTGATGCTCTATTAAGTTTGAGAACCACTTTGTTGGAGGAGTCATGCTATGCAGGCGTAATATCTTGCAAAAGAGAATGATTACAAAATAAGTCTGAGAAAGCTGGTGGTGGCGTATTGGGAGGGCCTTACAGAATTGTCGGAAGACTATCACCTATTAGTTTTTTAAGTTTAAAAGAGTTTTTGAACTTTTTAGGGTTTTAGATTAGGTCATCAGTAACTAATCTTAAGGATTAGCAGAAAACAAATCCAATCATAAAGAAACACCCTGGATAGCCTGGATAGAGCATTAGTTATCTGTCCTAAAAAGATTATGTTAGCTCCTCATCAAGCCTCTACTGATATATGACAGAATGCATTAGCAAGGCCTGAATGAAATCCAGAAAAACTTGGCAAAGCCATTTTTAGTGCCAAAAACCAGGCTTTTACTCCAAAGTGGGTAAAACCAGATGGCATTTAAATGCTAAATTCTGAAATACTGCTTCTTTGATGGCAGGAAAAGTGGCTGTCTTTTTCAGTGTGCTTGGAAGCCTGGTCTTGGTCTGGAGGTGCAGAGCTTCCCAGCTCTGGGTCACCAGGTCAGATTTATTCCAGGTGGTGGCAGCTCTTGCTTGCTGGCTGTTCAGTAACCTTTACAAGGTTAACTGTAATCACTCTTTTACTGCTCACATAGTGGTGTTTGTTGTGTTAAAAAAGCATCCTCAGAGATGGCACCAGCAATGGCTTCTCTGGAGACCCAGACCTGCACCTTATAAAAATGAAGAAATCAGCTTATGGTTGAGATACGTATATGTTCAAGTCAGGGCTAGTCATTTCTAGGGTGGGTGAGGACAAATATCCCAGGAAAGAGGAAAGTGCCTGAATGTTATATTATCACAAAGTTCTGAATGGAATGGAAAAAAAAAATTGCCAGACCTGAGGTTAGGAGATGGGCTTTACTGCTTGGTCCTAGGCTTTCTGGGCCCAAGTGTCTTTAATGCGGACAGTAGTGATAATAATAACAATAATATAGTTGCTCTTAATTGAATACTTCCTCTGTTTCTAATTCTGCTGTGGTTTCTGGGGGGATCCACCAAGAGAGAAACTGAGAGGACATACACAGAAGTCGGTTGGGCACATGCAAGAAAACGCTGGCTCCTGGTCTCCTTCCTCTGGACTGCTGATGTGACTCGACCTGTTCTGGTTTTGGAATATGCTACATCATAGGGTTATTGGGAGGATCAACTGTGGTGATACCTGTGAAAATGTTTTGAAATTATGTAAAGCAAGATTGTCTAACCTGTGGCTTGTGGGCTGCATGTGGCCCAGGACAGCTTTGAATGCAGCCCAACATAAATTCATAAACATTCTTAAAACATTATGAGATTTTTTTTTCTTTTAGCTATCATTAGTGCTAGTGTATTTTATGTGTGGCCCAAGACAATTCCTCTTTTTCCAATGTGGCCCAGGGAAGCCAAAAAAGTAGACACCCCTGCTGTAAAGTATTAGACACATTTAAGGGAGGTAATTTTCTGAAAAGGACATTTTAAACTAATGAAAATAATTCTTTCCTGATTTAGAATCTGTGCGAAAAGCAAAGACCATAAAAAATCTTTATTCTTCAAGTCATTTAAACATTATTTTAAGGGACATAAAAAATAGATTTATAATCCATCCTTTTTGTTTGTTGCTGCCACTGCAGTCATTTGAATATACATGATAAACTTGCAGATCTGAGAGGCAGTAGAGCAGTGAAGATTATGTGACTGCATTTAATGAAGGTATTTGTTATGTGATAAATAAATAATAACTATATGTCAATTTTTGTTACAACCCAAATACTCATAAATACCAACATTTCAAAATGATGATCCATTTGTGACTGATACTAGTTTCTTTCATTTGGCAAAATATCAGAAAAGTAAGGTGAAATAAGGTACCCCCAAAGAGAGGATATTTTAGTGAGCAGAAAACCAAGGAGAAATCGTCCACCTCCACGGATATGACATATGATAGGCCACAGGCAGGCAGTAAATGCTGACAAGCAGTGAAGTAACAAATCTCTGCCATGCTCCTGGAACCTCCCAGTTGAGACAAAATTTAATTGCTTAATACACTGAATGCTATTTCTGAATATTCTGGTTAGAGAGTTTTTTCAGAAGTACTGCTCCATTATCAGGGATATGAACTACCTTGTCTGCTGTGTTCAGATAGAGGTTGTTTCGCCTGAAGAGAAGCTGTGTGTATACTTCAGGAACATTTTCATCTTGCATAGGAGATAGGGGTCTGGAGGAGAGGAAAAAAAAAACCCATAAAGTCTGCCAACCTAGCGAAAATGAATAGGAGAAATATGGCCAGAACTTCTTTGAATCACAGATGATCTTTTTGAATTTACTAACATTGCTTTGTAGATTTTTGCCTATTGGTATATTGTTGGGGTTATCATCATCTCAGAAGAAGCACTTCACTTAGCTCATTGTACTTCACTGCCTTGTTTTGCTTGTGTTTATGGTCAGTGTAGCCTAGGGCAATAGGTGTGCTTTGTTATCAATTGGCTGTTACTGAATTATTTTAGAAGTGATGATGGTTTACTTTAATGACCGATATCCAAGCAAGTAAAAAATAAGCCCAGGGTTGTAGAGGGTTGGGGCAATAATGAAAATCAGGGAGGACATTATGTTTTCCTGCTGTGTTGGTGGATGGCTTTGCATAACCTGGACCTCTAAAGTCAGATATTTATTAGTCTCTGATTATTTTTATAGTTTCATGAATTTAAATCCTCAAACAAAATAAATATAGTATAAATGAAAAGAGAGTTTGATAATAAATACCCATACTAAATTCCTAAGTGGTTTTTCTGCTATTGACAACCAATTCATTTTGGTATTTGACATTTGGGGATAGTCTGGCATTCATTCTATTTCTAATCTTTTCCTGTAAATGTTGAAAAGACAGAGACAGAGGAGCAAGGTCTGTTTTTTCTGTTCTTTCCTCTGGGATGATCCTTTATTTTAAAGATACAGCAGAACGAGGGCTTTTTTCCTTTTCTTTTAAAAATTGATATATAATAGTTGCACATATTTGGGGGCTACATGTGATATTTTGATGCGTGTATATACCTGTATAATAATCAAATCGGGATCATTAGGATATCTATCATGTCAAGTATTTATCTTTTCTTTCTGTTGGGACCATTACAATTATTTTCTTCTAGCTATTTTGAAATATACAATAAATTATTGTCAACTATAATGTCTCTACTGTACTATTAAATACTAGCACTCTATCTAGCTGTATTTTTGTACCCCTTAACTAACTTCTTCCCCCTTCCCTTCCCAGCCTCTGTAACCACCATTCTACTCTTTACTTCCATGAGATTCACTTTTTTAACTCCCACGTATGAAGAGAACATGTGATATTTGTCTTTCTCTGATGGCTTATTTCACTTAACACAATGACCTCTGAGAACTGTCATTCAGAATACTGGTGGGTTATTCATTTGAACAGGCTCCTCATTTCCAATTTCATAGACTCCCTCTTTCAACCAATAGGGGATCTCCCTTGATTGATTTATTCAGAAGAAAATTTTTAGTTTCTACTGAAAGCATGTATTTGTAAAGTTGCAAATTACCAGTAACTCTTTATTCTAATATAGTTTCAAGCTGCCTACTGGTGATATTTGATAAATAGCTTTATTAGCTTTGATCCAGCCATTTTTAATATTTCAAAGAACAAAAATCTATGTATATCAGCTTAAATCATGAAATATGCTTGGTTTGAGCTGTAAGCAGTCATTGCTGTTCCAGCAGTATATAAAAGCATTAAAGCAGTTTACTTGTTAAATAATTAATGACCAAAATAAGGATACAATAAATCCTGTGTAATCTGAATTCCTTTCGGCCTCACCAGCCTACGGGAAGAGTTCACACCAATGGCTACAGGACAGGTTTTCTCAGCTCTCACCCCAGCCACCTCATATAAAACCTTGGACCCACCCCTGCCCCCAACACACACACAAAGTATCACCCGTCACTTCTAGGGATCACCAAATAAGAAGTCTTTTTGATTTATTTGTTTTTTGTTTTGTTTTGTTTTAGAGGCAGGATCTCACTCTGTCCCCCAAGCTGGAATGCAGTGGTACAGTCATAGCACACTGCAGCCTCTACGTCCTAGGGTCAAGTCATTCTTCCACCTCAGCCTCCTCACCAGCTGGGACTACAGGTGCACACCACTACACCCGGCTAACTCTTGTATGTTGTGTAGAAACAAGATCTTGCTGTGTTGCTCAGGCTGGTTTTGAACTCTTGGCCTCAAGCAGTCCTCCCACCTTAGCCTTTCAAAATGCTGGAATTACAGGCATGAAGCACTGTACCCACCCCCAAGTGAGGAGTCTTACATCTATGCATGAACAAATCTCCCATCACAGTCCCCACAGCAGCATATGCCATGGTCCCCTTTCCTGCTTCAATCCCTTCTGTTGCTGCTGCCTTCTTTTCCCACCCCACCACCCCCTGCTCCTGATCCTGCTATGCACCCTGGCACCCCTGTGTGGTGCTACAGCAGCATTGCCTTCTCTGGGTGCCCACTGGGGTCCAGCTGTGCTTTGTTCACAGCTGGTGGGTTCACACAGAGGTGGGTGGGAGAATGCTTCTCTCTCCTGTGTTATTCCTGGTCACTAGAGCATCTCTACTCACAGATATCCTTATGAAAAAGAGCTCCTTTATTTTCTGCCTGCAACATCCATTTTTCCTCATTGCTAGGTCCCCAAAGCTAAGCCAAGAATCAGAACAGACTTGCCCCCTGTTCCATACTTTCCTTTTTGTTCTTGTAACCTTCTACTTTCATGAAACTGAGCTTATGAAAACAGATGCCACCACATCAGACCTGCAGGTGTGTCTGGTTCTTCCTGATAGCAGGTTAAGAATATATATCTGCCTATGGGGACAGTAGGAGGAGGGGATGAGGGCCACCTTGCCTAGATGGTTTGCTTTTTCTGAGAACTGAAGGTTAAGTGGCAAGTTTGCCATATCATACCTGGAAAATATTATTAAAACCTTCAGTGTAAAGTACCACAAAGAGAATGGAATCTTTATTCCCTCTCTGACTCTGGCTCTTGCAGCCGATCAGTCGTGAATATCAACTTAGGTTTTCCTCATTTGGATCAACAGGAGAGGTGGGAGATGGCTGAATGTTTACAGGCCTGAAGACATGTCCTGAACGTTGTCCTTTTCTTTTTTTAGATGGAAGCTCACTCTGTCTTGCCCAGGCTGGAGTGCAGTGGGGTGATCTCATTTCACTGCAATCTCATACCTGGCTAATTTTGTATTCTTGGTAGAAACAAGATTTCATCATGTTGGCCAGGCTGGTCTCAGACTCCTGACCTCAGGTGATCCGCCCATCTTGGCCTCCCAAAGTGTTGGGATTACAGGCGTGAGCCACTGCACCCGGCTTGAAAGTTGTACTTTATAATCTTTTTTAATGAAAATCTTAATTTTAGCTTGTTTTTCTCTGCACTGTTTCTTTCTCAAATGCTGAATACAGAAGCAAAAACATTCTGGCTGATTGAAAGGTTGTGATTGTTCACATAAGGGCTTAAGCTCATCTGTAATTGGCTCCTACCCACATATGTGATGCTTGGCTCTGGCTACGAGTTCTTTATCCATTTGCTCCGTCTTTGTTTAAATAAGCAGTATGTTTTTTTCCCTGGTTAAGAAAGTACGTCATTTAAACATACTTTATTCTAGCCATGAGGCCCACTGATGTGCTCCAGGTGTGTCAGAAATGGTTACTCAGGTTTTCTTGTTCCCAGGTTCATAATGATTCTAAGGTGCTTTTGATCACCAACCAAAAGTGTTTTGTGTGAAATGGGGGCCAGTGATTGTCAGTGAGTTGTTTTCCATTATATTTCCTCCTGGTCACCTGTGAGAATATAAGAAGAGGTTTACACTATGGAGTGATGATTTGCTTCTGCCATTCAGTGCCTGCTAGAAGCCAGAATTTCTGGGATTTTAAGAGAAATGATTGAAGCAGCTTCTTGCTGTGGTAGCACATTATATTGAGGAGGTAGACACTGGAGTAATTGTGATACAGGTAATAGTGCTAAATAGAGGCCCACGAGCATAGTGGAGGGAGGGATTAGCTTTGTCTTGGAGTAAGAACCAGGAGACCTTCCCAAAGAAGGTGACACTGAAGCTGGGCTTTGTAGACTGAAAGGCATTTGTCAGGTAAAGTGTTGTACTGAACTGAGTTTAGAAAACCAACACCAAGACAAAAGTATGCCAAATTGTAGGGTCTTTATTGCCGGTGACCACGGAGGACTCACGTCTCTCCAACCCGTGGCCCCGAAAAGCGGTTGTTAAGACCTTTTATACCTGTAAGTCCACCTCAGGAGTGAGGGTGGGGAGCGGGGATGGGACAAGGGGCTTCAGACATTCCCAGGGCTAGCGGATTATGTAAATCATCTTCCCGGGGAGAGAGGAGGATGCAGGTCAGGTCTCCGGACATTCCAAGGGCCAGGGGATGTTTATCACTCCGATTGTTACTTAAGTAATTTACAGAAGTCAAGATAAGCATTTGTTTACACACTGCCTTGGTAGTAGATGGGAATTACAAACCTTAGTTACCTATTACAAGGTGCAGGAGCCAAGATGAAATTAGCTTGCCTGTCACATTAGGGGTTACAGAGAGCAGTTTAAACAGAAAGCCAAGGTATGGTTAAGGTATGCAGTTTTATGGGGATTTTACCATGTCACAAAAGAAAAGGGGAAAGCATAGGCTAGGTAAAGGTGACAGTGGGCGCAAAGGCATAGAGGTGAAGAGGGATCCTTTAAGAGATGAAGAAGTTCCTAGAGGCTAAATTGTAAAGACCATTAAGTTCTTTGCAAAGAGATTGTTCTTTCAAAAGAAATTAAGCAAAGGAGTGGACCTTGGTGGCTGGTGAGATGATCAGTTGAGATTTGGGAGAGGATGGTCCGCCCCTGGCCACAAGGAGTCCCTATTATGGTTTAGTTAGTCCCAGTAATGATTCAAGACATTGCAGAGACGAAACACTGGTTCTTTTTGTCATTCTAGGTATCTGATCCCCTGCAATCACATGATGCTCAGTCAGAGGTGGGCTGTGAAGGAGAGAGACTGTTACTCTGTCTCTGCGGCCAAGCTGCTCGCCTTGACTCCTGTCTGCTGCTCCAGCGGGATCACTCTGACGCTTGGAAACCAAGAGAGGGAGTATATTCTGTGGTCCAAGTGTATGCATGACAGTTCAGGTAGGAGCATGCTAGTGAACAAAAGGATGCCAATTCCATCTCGCCTTGGGATATGTGTCCCTTTGGGTGGACAGGGAATATGTAGTGGCTCCCATTTCTCTTATGAACAACTAGTTGGGATCCTTTTCTGCTTTGTAAGGAGTTATGGACACTTTGTAATCAGTATTCATTGAAGTGCCCAGATGTTACCTAGTGTTCCCAGATCTTTATTTTATGTGGACTTTCTAGTGGGATCCTCAGAGTTGAATGTGAAAATATGTGCTAGCGTGTCTTCAAAAACAAGATGGAGGTGAGAGGTGTGGAAATGGCTATTGCTAAGACAGAATCAGCCCTTATTTTAATTTCTAAAATGAGCTGCTTATAGGAATCTATCATAAGGATTTACATATTATTATATATCCCTATAAAACTTGAAATTTGTGATATGACAGCAGAATCGGATGCATTTGATTGACCTAATAAGGAAGGCTTTCATAAATACTTTACAGGGGTTATGATACTCGGGTGCTATTTGCCAGCTACAGTTCACCTCATACAAGCAAAATTGAAATGGCCATCTCTATCAGCCTTGGCCCTCTGGCAGACAGCTGCAACAAGGGGGCATATGTGTATCTTTGATGGTCATATGGCTGTTTCAATTCAGGAACATTCTGCATGTCCTGTGACCACCAGGAAATGCCCAGTCCTGGTGTTGAGTCAAGTGTTTCTGGTCTATATTCTGATATCCACCCCAACAATGTCATTCTGTCCACCCAGCTACAATCCTTTTAGATAAAGTATATTTAAAAGCTGGGTTACTTGACTAAGAAAATGTCAGTACATTTGATATTAATGTAATTTCTAGAAACTAAGGTTGTCTTACTGTCTTTGTCTTTATATAAAGATACATGAAAATTAGCAGTTTAACTGTATCTTAATCGTATTTTCCTGTTAGTATGCATATCTTATATTTTTATACCTGAAAGTTATTTTTTAAAACATATTTAAAAATTGATATCTTTTTAAATTTACTATGAAAGTTTTTTCAAGAATGATTCTATGGTTAACCTTGCCTCAGAATTCAAAATTAAACATATGATTGTCCATAACTTGCCAACTTCTTTTCCTGTGTGATCACTTTTAATGCTTTGCCGAAGGTAGTATTCCCATTTTACCAATGAATAAACAAACTCAGAGAGAGGAATTGACTTGTTCATGGTTATACAGCTACGTAGGTTCTCGGATTCCAGATTCCATGTTCTTTCCACTCTCCTGCCTCTGGGGCTGCCTTACAGCAGATAAATGCCCTAATGGATGGGTGGTGCATAGCCAGCTAGCTAGCCAGAGTAATTATCGTACAGGGGTAAATAACTTGCCCTAGAAAGTAGCAGAGCAAAGACTCGGGTTCTGCATCTTGGTTCTGCTACTTTATTGGGCAAATTACTTAAGTTTTCTAAACTTTTTTTCTTATCTGTAAAATAGTACCTACCTCAAAGGGTTATTCTCAGGAAAGCAAGTGAAGACATGTAAAGCTCTTAGAAGACTGCCTGGTATATAGTAAGTGCTCAATAAATATTGCTAGTAGTAGTATTTGATGTCTTTTTACATAACGTAGATGAGAGGTAAACACTAACATTTTTAGCAGTAGAGCTGTAAAATATGAATTATGTCCACCCTAAAGCCCTGGAAATGGGTATCCTTAAGGGCTCAATTCTGACCCAGTCTGGTTGAGATTTAGAGCATGAAGAGACACGAAGCTTGCAATTGAAGTAAGAATGAAGGTTGGTGTGAAATCACCTGTGCTTGAATTGTGGCTCTTCCACAATTTGGGTTGGGTGTTCTTTCATCTCTGAGCCTCAATTTCTTTATCTGAAAATGGAGAAGATGTTATCTACCATTTGGGATTATTGGGAGAATTAACTTAGCATTGATAAAGCACCTGCAGCATACTAGATGTTTAAGAAATGATAGAATATATATTTTTCCCTGAGTCTTTTTCTTTTGAGGGAAAATAGGCAGATGTTTTTACAGCTATTTCAGTAGTGAAGTGAGAAGTTTTAACATCAAAGGCCGTCATGGTAACATAAGCAGCATTCTTAGGTTAAAATGACTTTTGTAGTGAATATGATTTTATTCTAAGAGACCATTTGATAATATCAACATCCCCAGTAGTCCCCAGGAAGGCAGAATGAATTAATAGGCTTTTCTAAAAACCAGGATTATTCTACAAAAAATTCTAGTTCTCACATTAATGGATTACCAGCCTTCCACTTTAGATTCAAAGCAAACAACTCTAAGGTCATTACTCTGTGGCAGGTAGTATATCAGGTATATGACCTAATTTAGTCCTCTCAACAACCTGAGAGATTGCTATCATTAGCTCTTCTTTCTCTAATGACTCATGCCAGGTCATAGTTTTCCATTGGCTATAGCTACTATCTGACTGGTTGTACTGGTTTTCCATCTTCTGTGAGGGTAGAGTTATTATTATAAAGACTATATTTAGTCTTTCCTTCTTACTATCTAACCACTTTTTATTATTCAGAGGTCATTTATTCAGACATAATTAGACCCAAAGTAGCTAGCAAGACACAGTCTTAGCCTAAATGGGTCACCCCCCCATCCACTACCTTTGCCCTACACCTCCCTTGTTCTGACCATCCTCTGCCTCCTCTGCAGGGCCTGTGGAGCGGCAGTTCCCCGAAGCATTCTCCCAGTCGGCCTGCATTGTGGAGTATGGGAAAGCCCTGGACATCAGCTACCTGCAGTATCTGTGGGAGGCCCACACCAACATCCTCCGCTGCATGAGGGACTGCCGTGTCTGGTCCGCCTTGTATGATGGCGACTCCCCCAGCCCTGAGACATTTCTCCAGAGTCTGACAGAGGAGGGCAGTGCGAGCTCAGCCTGCCCTGTGTTCGGGCTCCCACAGCAACTCCCCAGGAAGACAGGGCCTCAGCTGGCTCCCAGAAAGGACAAGGGCCAGACAGAGCTAGAATGGGATGACAGCTATGACACTGGAATCTCCTCAGGGGCTGACGTGGGGTCCCCGGGGCCTTACGATGATCTGGAGGCTTCAGGCCCCCTGGCACCCATTGATCCCCCCAAACACATCCAGGAGATGAAGAAGAATGCCATCCTGCTCTTTAAAGGGTCCTACATTGAAGAGTCAGACTTTCAAGATGATGTGATAGTGTACAGGCTGTGTGCTGAGAAGGATTCTGAGGATGCGAGGGAGTCTCAGGAGAAAGCTGCTAGGCCACCAGCTGAATCCCAGGCTGAAGTTCAAAATGTCCCCATCAATAACGGCCCACTTCTTAGCCCCCAGCCAGAGACAGATTCAGAGGAGGAGTGCAATAGGGACAATTCAGACCCATTTCACAGTGAGCCCAGGGAGCCAAAGCAAGAGAGGGAGCCTGAAGCAGCCCCAGAATCCAATTCAGAGTTAGCGTCCCCTGCCCCTGAGGCAGAGCACAGCTCTAACCTGATGGCCACTAATCCGGAGAGTGAGGATCTCATTGCCCAGTATGACCAAATCATTAAAGAGCTGGATTCAGGTGCTGAGGGCTTGATGGAACAGAATTTCCCCACACCTGATCCCTTGCTTCTCAGAAAGGAGGAAGAAGGGAAGGAAGAAGACAGCAAAGGAGAAAAGGAGGAGGAGAGGAAGAAGGAGCTAGAAGAGGAGGAGGATGACTTTTACTCTTTTATAGCAGAAATGCCTGCTGTAGAGACTGTGCCTTCCCCATTTGGGGGAAAAGATGAGACTGCCTTTGCCAGTCACCATCCCGTGAGGACTCAAAGCACCCCATTCACAGGTGACAATCTTAAATTGCTTTGTGGTTTCTGCTTTTGAAAGTACTTGTACATATTGGAACAGGAAAGTAAGGTAGGCAAAGGTAAGGAATGTTACCGGTTTATCTAACAGAGGGATGAACATATTGTTGTAAAGAGCAAAGGGGGTGATTTTCTTTTTATTTTGTCATTTTTGCAATGATTATCTTATTTATTCCTCAAGTTAGGGGTTAGATTTTATTACTTAGTAACTTCTTTTGCTATGTCAGTGTTAAGAGTAGTAGGACTGATTAAACCACACAAGAATCCAGACTTCTTATATAATGACTTCATTTATTCTAGTGTCCCCTATTTTTCTCCTTGGCACTTATTTACATTTACTTTTAACAAATGACTGTCTCCCCCACTAGAATGTATGCTCTGTGAGGGTGGAGCTCTATCCCTAGCACTGGAACAATGAAGAGAGCACAGAACAGGAGCTCAGAGTCCTTGCTAGGTGACAGTAGCTGTGCACACACATCAGAGGCATTGATTGGGGTTAGCTGCACATTTGCCTGAGAGCTCATTTCAGAGAATCACAAAATCTTTATCCAAAAATAAGTAGAGTGGACCACATAAACTAATAGCTCTTTGAAAGAGTGGGTGTGTTTGATGATACACCACCAGCAACAGGTAGAAATCATGCAAGAGATAAAGGGATATGACTGGATATACAGATAGGCAGATTGGGGTGAGGAATTATGACAGTAAACATCATTAAATATTAGCCAACAAAATCTGCATCTATAAATCCTGGTGCAGAAGGGAGTACCATAGATGAGAGGGCTCATGAAGCTCAGGGAAGGCCAGGGTGGGACCACTGGATGGTGTTCAGGTAGCAAGGAGAGGGGCTGGACAATGGTAGCAATGGAGGGTGACAGTGGCCTTGGAGCCAGGCCAGGGGTGAGTCCCTCTACCATTTAGCAGCATGTGGCCTTAGCGTCCCGGGCTCTCCATTTGCCCGGGGACTGAATGAGACACTGGGAGGTCATTACTGAGGACTGACTGAGACACTGGGAGGTCATTATTCATTTTGTGACAGGTAACTCCCAGGAGAAGCCTAGTGAGGAGGGATTGTGTTCCTACCTCTTGGAGTAACCCCAAATAGATAAAAACAGATTGCCTTCCGGTCCAGCTAGCCAAGTAGGCTATGTGATTTCAAGGAACACTTCCAGCCTCCTCCTCTGATATATATTTATCTATTTACTGATGCCTGAAGATTTATACATACAAGAAGAAAGCTTTTAATTCCACAATTAAAGGCTTGCGGTTCTAGTTGAGATAACTTTTCAGTGTGAATGAGTTTTAATTAAAATTCAATCAGTCAGTCAATCATAAGTAAAATGGATTAGATAATCTCACTTTTCCCAGTTGATAAGGAGGACAGGAGCTGGGAGAGTTCACTCGGAAAGAGCAGCAGTAACCTAGCCTGTCACTGCTTGCCTTCTCGTGGGACATCAGGGCTACCCATGGGTATGAAGATGATTATTTTGAATGCCAGCTTTCTTACAGAGGAGCTTCATTCCTGGAAATGTGTAAATAGAGAAAAAAAAGAAGAGCTCAGGGCAAGAATAGAAAGCTAATCCAACATCTTATTAAATAACATCAATATTTTACATATAATACACCTGAGAACTGACAAAAGATAATGTGAGCTCTTTGATACATACAGGTAATTTTAGCTAAAACCTTGCCTGTTTCCTCCTTTGAACTTTGTACACAGCTTTAGGAAACATCTTCTCTCTTCCCACCTTTGTGTGCTTTGTAGTTTCCGAACTCCTGAGTGTGTTCTGTAGCATTAGGCTTAACTTCTTCTCTCCAGGGCATCTGATTTCCACTGAAATGAGTTCATTTCCCAGCAAAATCAAGCATTCCATTTGTCTAATTTTATTTATTCATGCATTCAGCAATCTTTTATTGATCCCCTGATGTTTGGGAGGTTCTATGCTAGGAAATAAGGACACAAAATTAAAGGAATTCACAGACCTTCAGAAGGGACCCAACAAAGACGTGTGCTCTCTTAGTGAGAAATGCATTACTAGTTGTTATATGCCAAGTCCAAAGGGAACCTAGTGAGGGGAGTGGGAATGGCCCCACGGAGGAGGGTCATGGACAGTGCAGGGAAGTCCCCAAGTGAAAGCAGGTGAGAATGATAGTCCAGGCGGAGGAGACAGCAGGAGTGAGACTGAAGAGCCCTCCAGCCTGTGGGGTGTGACCGCTTGGATTACATGGTATGGGAGGTAAAGGACGAAGGCAGAAAGCTTGGTTGGTGCCAGCTTCTGGGGGGCCTTTGGGCCAAGCTGAGGAATGGAAACCTTGTGCCCTGACTCTGAAGAAGCCCTTGGAGTTTAAAGCTGAGGGATGATGTGACTGAATCTGAAAAATCCCAGCTTTGGTAGGAGTGTGGGGAGAGAGCACTGGAGCGGGGAGAGGTTGGTGCCAGGAAAAACAAGTGAGACACCCTTATTGCTGTATTAGAATTCAGAATGTGCCAATGCTCTTGTCTAGTACTTCTGTTTCCAGAAACGTCCTCAGAGCTGTATTCACACTTATGTGCCAAGATGTGTGTACAAGGGTGTTCATTGCAGCATTATTTATAATAGAAAAAGACCAGAAGCAACCCAAATGCCCATTACTAGGAGACTGGCTTGCTTGTGCAACGCCCTAGCAATCTAATATTTTGTGGTCCTGAGATGAGACAGCTCTGTGTTGATGTGAGGTGTGGTCTTCAGGGTGTATTGTTCAAAATGCTAGGACACACACACACACACTCTCTCTCTCACTCTCTCTCTCCTCCACTGCCCCCTCTCTGTGGCAGGCAAGATAATGTGTTGGTTAAGAGCACTGGAACAGGTGGTGTGAATTAAAATTCTGACTCTATTATTCACAAGCTGGGTTCACTTAGCATTCTGCCTCCTCTTTAAATGGGAATAAATAATAAATATACTTCCTAGGGTTGTTTTGAATATTGAGTGAGTTGATACATGAAAAGCGCTTAGCACACTGTCTGGCAGATAGGATGTGCTTAATAAATGTTTTCAGTAATAATTCAATCTCTGGTAACATAGAAATACTGTTGCTGGAGTCCAGACCAGAAATGATGAGACCGACCTCAGGCAGTGGAGGCAGGGGAGGCGGGTTTCAGGTCCACATCAGGAGATGCGTCCACGGTAGAGTTCACAGAGCGGAGGCACAGAATCAACGGCAGCTCCATTCTTGGACCGGGGAAGTGCAGGAAGAGGGTGCAGACTCCATCGAGGCAGGGGGACAGGGGAGAGCAGTGAGCAGGTGACAGGGAGGGTTAGTGGAGATAGGCTCAGTGACCTTGAAAAATGTAATAGTTTGTGAGGTGGGGAGTTTGTCCTCCTGGGAGATGGGGGAAGAAAATAAAACCACCATCCCCCAGACACACCTGTGGCTTCCTGAGTTGTGCTAAGTCTTTTGATTTTCAGCTGCTTACTAGATCTGCCTACACACTTTTTGTTAAGCAGCGTTTTATTTAGTGCTAGAAACTAAGACTAAAGTAGGAATTTGAAAGTTTTAATACATTTTTTTAATTGCATATGCCCAAGGAGTTAGGAGTCATTTCATTAGTGGACGCTAATTATGATGTCAAAGTGGACTCCATTTGTATAATTACAGTCTACTGGCCTTGACCTAATAATATTCCATCATTCACATAAGTCAATGATGACATGATCTTCCTCTCCACAGGGCATGGGATTCAAGCTCGTGTGCCCTCTACCTCACCCCTTATAGTAGTGATGTCCTGTGGATGGTCACTGCATGGTCAGCAGTGTTTAGAGTTTATAGGATGGCTGGATGTGGCCAGGCACAGTCTGGGCTGCGGAAGAGAAGTTGAGGGATCATTTTAGAGTCACATATTTTACAGAAGACTCTGCCCACCTAAGTATGTCTTAATTCACCTGCTTTTGCTCCATCAGGAAGGAAACAGATGCTGAGCCAGGGACTGCAGGGGAGCAGGTGAGAGGAAGTTGAGGACAGCAGCCTTCACCCTCTAGATCTGTGCTGTGATGCCTTAAGAAGATTTACCAGTGACATTTCTGGGGTTCTTTATGGGAAAACCATTAGTTGCTTTCAAACTGGGGTCCCTATCCAGAGTTTCCAAATGTGCTTGGCAAAGTCTCCCAGTTTTGTTTGTAAGCGTCTTCAAAGACTCTATCTGAACAGTTCATTGTCCTCCTATGTCATGGAAAGTGACTAAAGACCTCTGCCTCGGGAGAGAGATCCAAGATGGCCGATTAGCAACAGCTCAGGAATGTAGCTCCCAGTGAAAGCGCAGAGAACGAGTGGACGCCGCACTTTCCGACCAATTTTTGTAGCCCACAGACCGGGAGATTCCCGGCAGAGGAGCCA
>CAUYQU010084566.1:0-54058 GCA_963574635.1 Cheracebus regulus | reverse complement strand
TCTCCTTTTCTCTCTTTTTCTAAAATCTCTTCCTCTTTCTTTCTCTTTCATTTTTTTCTTTCTTTTGCTGTTTCTTTCTCCTTTTCTCTCTTTTTCTAAAATCTCTTCCTTTCTCTTTCATTCTTTTTTCTTTCTTTTGCTGTTTCTTTCTTTCTCTTCTCTCTAAAAAAAAAAAAGATATTCAGTAACATAACAATGAAACAACCTATTTTTTTTTTTTTTTTTTTGTAAGCTCCGGGACCAAAATCATCTTGATGAAGACAAAAAACCAGATAACAGGGAGCCTCGCTGTGTTGCCCAGCTTGGAGTGCAGTGGTGTGATCTCAGCTCACTGCAACCTCTGGCTCCTGGATTCAAGTGACTCTCCTGCCTCAACCCCCTGAGTAGTTGGGACCACAGGCGCATCCCACCATGCCTTGCTAATTTTTGTATTTTTAGTAGAGACAGAGTTTCACCATGTTGGCCAGGCTGGTCTCAAACTCCTGACCTCAATTATCCGCCTACCTAGGCAACCCAAAGTGCTGGGATGACAGGTGTGAGCCACCGTGCCCGGACCCAGCAAGAAAAATTCTATAGTTATTTGAATATAATTGCCAATACAGTAAGCTCATTATCTACAAAATGACTCTTACAGAGTCTGTCAAATAAGACAACTTTTTAACAAATAATTTCAATGAACAGTAATAAATATCATGAATACACATAGCAGGGAACTAAACCTAGTCAATTAGCTGGTGTGATAGTAAATTCTTTTCTTTTTGAAACAAGGTCATCTCACTCTAGCCCAGGCTGGAGATAGTGGCACAATCTCAGCTCACTGTAGCCTCAAACTACCAGGTTCAAGCCAATCCTTCCACTTCAGCACCCCAAGTAGCTAGGACTAAAAGCATAAGCATACCAGCTAATTCTTAGAGACAGGCATTTCACCATGTTGCCCAGGCTGGTCTCAAGCTCTTGAGCTCAAGCAGTCCACCCACTTTGGCCTCTCAGAGGGCTAGGATTGCAGGTGTGAGTCACCGTGCCCAGCCATGATGATTAACTTTAGGTGTCAATCTGACTAGATTGAGGGATACATAGATATCTGGTAAAGCATTATTTCTGGGCATGTCTGTGGGGGTGTTTCCAGAGGAGATAGGCATGTGGGTCAGTGGACTGAGTGAGGAATATCTGCTCTCAATGCAGGTGGGCATCATCCAATCAGCTGAGGGCACACAGAGAACAAAAAGGCAGATAGAAGAACATAATCTCTCTCTCTCCTGGACCTGGGACACTCTTCCCTTGCCCTCAGACATCAGAATTCCAGGTGCTCCAGCCTTTGGACTCCAGGACTTGTACAAGCAGCCCTCTGAGTTCTTAGGCCTTCAGCCTTGGTCTGATAATTACCTGGCTTCCCTGGTTCTGCGGCTTTCAGACTTGAACTGACATGGGCTTCCAGCTTGCAGACAACGTATTGTGGGGTGAGTCAATTCTCCTAAAAATCCCCTGTCATATATCTATATATCTACATTTTGTCTCTCTGGAAAACCCTGACTAATACTTTAAGCTAAAACCTGAAAGATGAGCAGAACATAGCCATGAAGACAGGCAGGTGAGAAAAAATGTTTCGACAGAGCAAAAGCACATGGAAAAATCAAAGTGAACAAATTTAATATGGCTGAAATTTAAGAATAGGATACAGAAAGACAGAGAGAAAGAGGCCGAAGACACTTAACAGGTTTCTTAACTACAATGCATCCTTGGCAGAGCTTTTTTTCTTTTTTTGAGACAGGGTCTCACTCCCGTCACCCAGGCCAGAGGGCACTGGTGCGATCACGGCTCACAGCAGTCTCGACTTCCCACACTCAGGTGATTCTCCCACTTCAGCCTCTGGAGTAGGTGGGACTACAGGCATACAGTACCACGCCTGGCTAATTTCTTGTATTTTCAGTAGAGACAAGGTTTGGCCATGTTGTCCAGGCTGGTCTCAAACTCCTGGGCTCAAGGGATCCGCAGGCCTCCACCTCCCACAGTGCTGGGATTATAGGAATGAGCCACCATGCCCAGCCTCTTGGCAGAGCTTTTGATTTTCTTCTTCCAGTCTTTCCAGCTTATGTAAATGGAATCATCATTCATCCAACTGCTCAGGACAAAAATGTATTAGGATTTTTTAAGACGTCCTCAAGCCTCACATCAAATCCATCGGTATAATCCTATAAACTCTATCTTCAAGATATATCGCAAATACAACCACACCCCCTTTTCCACTATTACTCTAATCCAAGTCACCATCATCTCATTTTGACTACTGCAACGGCCCCCAAACAGGTCTTTGGTTTCCACTTTTACCCCAGTAAAGCAGCCAGTGATCCTTTAAAAATGCAAATCACACTATGTAAGTTCCCTGTTCAAAGCCTTCCAATACAAAACCCAAGCCAAAAATCCAAATGAAATGTCTACAAACTCTTGAGAGAGCAGATTATTACTTAACTCTTTGAAGTCTTATACTACCACTCCACTCTCTCCTCTACTCACACTTAGCTCCTGTCACATTGGCTTTCTTTCCGTTCCTTGAACACACCCCTCAGCTTGTTCTCAACTTTTGGCCTTTGCACTTACAGTTCCCTATATCCCAAAGGCTCTTTCCCCAGATCTCTGCATGGCTTGGGGGCTCTGTTCAAAAGTCACTTTCTCAGAGAGATCTTTCCTATCTACCCTATGGCCAGTACTCCCCTACCAATCCAACATTCTCAATACTCTGCTTTATTTTTCTTCATAACTTAAACCCTATCTGACATCTTATTTAGTTGTTTGTTTATACTCTGACTTCTCCACCTTGCTGTACCCCCAGTGAGGGTCTAGAACACTGCATAGTATACAATAGGAGTTAAGTATTCCTAGAAAGAAAGAATGAAAAATTAAAAATAGACAAGTATTAGAACTATGAAGAGCCAGTATGAAGCATTAATGAATTTATACTTTACCTGAAAAGCAATGGGAAACCATTTGTGGATCTTGAACACGGCAGCAGCAAGACAAGATCTAAAGTCTGAAAACCTCATTTGACTGTTGTGAGACTTCAATGTAGGAGAGCAAGAGGGGAAACAGCAAACGGAAAAGAAACTTGTAGAAATGAGATGGTCACCTGGACTAGGTTGTTGGTATTACGAGGAGAGTAAATTAGAGATATAACAAGGAGCAGCACAGGCAGGACCCGCTGATTGATTAGACTCACGCCAGCTCCTCCTCAACGCTCTGGTTACTCTAGCCACACTTCTATCATAGCACCTCTCAATACACAGCACTTCTCCGTTAATAAATCTGTATTTTCCACTAGACTCCTCCGGGGTAAGCACGCTATCAAGCATTCCTATAATCTCTGTCAAATGGAAGTCATCAATGCCTGTTCAATGAAGGCCACCCATTTGGTGGCCTGGAATTCAGGGCAGCAATTTATCCTAGCACTGCCGTATGCCTCTCTTAATGTTTGGGGAAATCCGCGGTTCAACACTGCGGATGATCGATAAACAATACAGAGCACCAGTTACCTGTGTCAGCGACTATGGGCGGGGGCACCACAGGAGCAGGTTCGGGAAAGGGGGATGTAAGCTTTCTGAGCAAACGCCCAGAGCAGAAACAAGCGGCTAGGAGCCGGGCAACGCGGGCACGTCCACGGCTCTCCTACCAGGCGGGCCTGGCAGCGGACGCACCGGCCTCTCCCAGGCGGCACTGGCTCAGCCACCGCGGCAGCCTTCACAAGGCCGGTATTCCGCCCTCGCACCTCCCCCAAAGCCCGGAAGCGACAAAACAAACACTCACGCAGGCCAGGTCTCGGGACCCGAGTGTTCGGGTACACGGCGGTGGAGAATGCACGCAGAGTCCTTGCTCTCGACTGCAGAGCCACCCTTGCCGTGAGTGCGGCGGCCGCCATATCTGCAAGGACGGCAAGCCGGAGGGGACACGCGCAGTTCAACGTCAGGGGCGGGCCTGGGTCGGCTAAACGTAGGCTCCCTGGACTGGCACCGCCCTAGGCTGGAGAAACAGGAAACACGTGGTTCTCAGCATTCAGGGCAGAGTCAAATTTCAGGAAGATACCCCCGAACGGAAAGGAGTAATGAAAAGAAAACAAAAAATTCCTTACCAATCGAGTCAATCAGTTTATACAGAATTGCAGATAAGGACCATAGGGATGGGGGTAAACATGGCTCACTAAAGGCAGGCGTGGTCTGGGTGGAACCTCAGATGTTCCAAGAGTCAGGCAGTCTACCCGAGTGACTCCTGGTTCTTTGTAATTGTTGCTTGTCTACATTTACTTGGATTAAAGAAATTATCAGTTAATGCAAGAGATACGCGCTAAGGGGAGAGATGCAGTATACCGAGCCAGACTGCTTGAGTTTCAAACTTGACTTCACCATTTCTGGAATGTGTGATCTTAGGCAAGTTAGCATAGACAAATGTTTGTGTACAGCATTGGCATACAGTGAACGCCGCGTGTGCATAGCCTATAACTTTTAGCTATACACGGTTAGCTTGTTGTTAGATCAGGTTAGAATTAGAAAAGTTAGAACTCATCAGGCTTAGAAAATAAACCCTTAATGAACACTCTTATTTTCTTATTTTTTTATTTTATTATTATTATTATTATTTTAAGATGGAGTCTTCCTCTTGTCTCCCAGGGTGAAGTGCAATGGCGTGATTTCAGCTCACTGCAACCTCCACCTCTGGGTTCAAGCAATTCTACTGCCTCAGCCTCTTGAGTAGCTGGGATTAGAGGCACGCGACACCATGCCCTGCTAATTTTTGTATTTTTAGTAGAGATGAGGTTTCACCATGTTGGCCAGACTGATCTCGAACTCCTGACCTCAAGTGATTCACCCACCTAGGCCTCCCAAAGTGCTGGGATTACAGGTGTGAGCCACTGTGCCTGGACGAACACTTATTTTCTACGGTAGGATGGATGAACATGCAAGCCTTAGTAAAAAATGGTCTCTATTTTCTCATTATTTTGTAACTGTTTTATTTTAATTAATTATTATTATTATTATTATTATTATTATTATTATTGAGACAGAGTCTTGCTCTGTTGCCAAGCTGGAGTGTGGTGGCATGACCATGGCTCACTGCAGACTTGACCTCCAGGTTAAAGCGATCCTCCTACCTCAGCCTCTCAAGCAGCTGAGACTACAGGCACGCACCACCACATCCAGCTAATTAAAAAAATTTTTTTTCTAGAGATAAGATCTCACTGTGTACTCAGGGCTGGTCTCAAATTCCTGGGTTCAAACAATCCTCCTGCCTTGGCCTCCCAAAATGATTGGACTACAGGCGTGAGCTACCACACCTGGACTATTTTTTCTATTTGTAAATTTTCTGTAGAGTTAGGGGGTCTCACTGTGTTGCCCAGGCTGGTCTCAAACTCTTGGCCTCATGTGATCCTCCTGCCTTGAAAGTGTCAGGATTACAGGCATGGATCTGGCCTGTTTTTCTATTTTGTCTCAAAGTGACAAAATTATAACTGTAAAAACAACTAGGAATAAACAAAACTGACTCTTGGTAGGCATGCAACCAGTAGAGCAGAGGTATGCTGGTGTCCAAGAATATTCTATGGGCTTCCTGAGGAAAACTTTTTTCAGGTGAACCTCTTTCCATTTAAATACTCAGAAGATAAGGTGTAAATGTACATATTATCTTATCAGAGTCCTAAAGTGTTTTTATAAGTTACTGGTTTTCACCCACACTTTCATGGGAGAGAAAATCATTGCAAAATCAGGATATATTTTTTTGTTCTGTACAATGAAGTTCACTAAAACATTTTAAAAAAAAAAGCCATACATAGGCATTCAGTGTGCCATGGCCATCAATCAGTAAGGTAGGGGAGGGAGATAAATAGCATGAGATGGACAAGTATTTGTAACAATCATCGTCTTCATCTTTTCTGGACTTTTACCATCCTGTTACCGTTCCCAAATAGAAGCACAATGTATGAGTTCCCTAGGGGATTGGAACAAAGTACCATAGACTGGATGACTCAAAACAACAGAAATTTACTCTCTCACAATCCCGGAGTCTAGAAAGTCCAAAATCCAGGTGTCAGCAGAGTTGGTTCCTTCTGGAGGTTCTGAGGGAGAATCTGTTTCCTGCATCTCTCCTAGGTTCTAATGGTTGCTGGCACTCCCTGACATTCCTTGGCTGGTAGACACATCACACCACCTTCTGCCCCCATATTCCAATGCTGTTCTCTCCTCTCTTCAAACTGTTTTTAAGATCAAAAGCATGGTCTTTTTAATCAGATGGATGTGGGGTTTGAATTCGGGCTCTCCTTCTTCATAATTTTGGGCAAATCTACCTAACCTCTCTGAGTTTCAGTTTCAAGGAAAATGGGAGCAATAATATTTTTCTTAGGACAGTCGTGATTAAAGGCATAAATATAAATGGTGGGCATTGGCATTAAACTCAGGGTCAATGCAACAGTCTCTTGTTCTTGCAAGTTTGTATATTTTAATCAAGTGCAAGTTGTATACCATAGAAATTTAGGGTCAAAAGGACTACGATCATATTCATACTGTAACCAGCAGCAAATCTGTATGGATCTGTGGCAACCTCAATTCTTGCATGCTCAGAAGAAAGAATTTGATCGAGGAGCATAAGGCAGAAAGAGAGACTCAAGCAAGTTTTAGAACAGGAGTGAAAGTTTATTAAAAAGCTTTGCGCAGGAACAAAAGGAAGGAAAACACACTTGGTGGTAAAGTGGCAGGCTGGCTGGACCCCGCACTCGCTCACTCATGTGCTCCCTCCCCCAAGGGGCTGAGTGTGGTGGGCCTAGTAGACAGAGTGCCCCTGCTGGGAGTCCAGCAAAGGAGCCAAGAAAAATCCTGCATCACTTCTTAAGATACATGGGTCCCAATCCTGGTTAAATATTAGAGTAGCTTAGGAGATTTTTTTTTTTTTTTTTATCTAGACTCCCTCTGAGATGCTGATTAATTGGTCTAGATGTGTTTGGACCACTAGAGTTTTGTTTGTTTTTTGTTTACTTTCAGTTCTTCAAGTGAATCTAATATTCAGGCAAGATGGAGAACCCCTGGTGTCAGCTTTAACAAGGATGAAGTGGATATAAATCTATTAGCACAGAAAATTTTCCACAATATATTAAGTTTTTTAAAATGCAGGTTATAAAGCACTTATGGACTACATAATCTCATTTGTGCATTATATTTTTTATTTTATTTTATTTTATTTTATTTTATTTTTTTGCAATACAAATTCTGGAAGGGTCAACAGCAGATTTGAGGCAGTGGGTATGAGGATGAAGGAGACACTCCTGAAGACTTCACTTTCTCCACTTCTGTACTTGAATTTTTATACCAAGCATACAGTTTTAAAAAAATTAAATGAGAATGCAGTGTTTTTAAAATCAACAAAAGCTTCACATTTTAATTTTCATCTGAAAAAAAAACATGATGACTCTGATTTATGGTTTTCAGCTGTTTATAACATGAATACTTAGAATTTGTACTAGGTTCTCTGAAATTTTGGTTAGCTTACACTTTAGTATAAAATATTTTCACAAGCTTTGTCTCCCTTGAGTTACAGTCATGTGCCACATCAAGACATTTCAGTCAACCACTGTGCATATATGATGGTGGTCCCATAAGACAATAATGGAGCTGAAACATTCTTATTGCCTAGTGACATTGTGGCTATTGTACTGTCATAGCACAATTACTTTATTCTTTTATAAATTTAGTGCAGCTAAAGTTATAAAGTGAATAGTGTTTGTAAAGTCTACGGTAGCATCCAGTAATGTCCTAGACCTTTGCATTCACTCACCACTCACCGACTCACCCACAGCAACTTCCAATCCTGCAAGCTCCATTCATTGTAAGTGCCCCATATAGGTGTACCTTTTTTTTTTTTTTTTTACTTTTTATATCTTCTTTTTACTGTACCTTTTTTGTGTTTAGATATGTTCAGATACACAAATATTTACTATTGTGTTCCAGTTGCCTATAGTATTGGCAAAGTAACATGCTGTACAGGCTTGCAGCCTAGGAGCTATGCCACATAGCCTAGGTGTGTAGTAGGCTGTATCATCTAGGTCTGTGTAAAGTACACTTTATTACATTCCCAAAGTGATGAAATTGCCTAACAATGCATTTCTCAGTACATATCCTCATTAAGCAATGAATGATGTAGTTGAAGTAATTCCTGTTTTACAAATAAGGAAACAAAGAGTTAAGCCACTTGACTCTGTTCTTAGGAGCATTGAAACTCACAGCCACATCTGATTTCAAGTTGCCTGTTCTTCACGTCACCTCCTTCTTGATAGTGTAGGCCACAGAGCATTCCTGCCGACAGGG
The DNA here is from genome assembly GCA_963574635.1 of Cheracebus regulus. NCBI lineage: Eukaryota > Metazoa > Chordata > Mammalia > Primates > Pitheciidae > Cheracebus > Cheracebus regulus. Next base: position 45,725 of record CAUYQU010084566.1, on the reverse strand, counting down.
GTCACTATACACCAAAGAAACATAAAGCGACTGAGTACTATAACCTCCCAGAAGCATTCAAGGTGGGAATAATTATTGCTTAACAACTTTAAAACATGCCACCTGGGCCTATTCATGCCTAGTTTACTGAAGGCAAAGAGCTAAAATGTTTTTTAAATTAAAAAATTGTATTTGATTAGAAGCATTCAGAATGTCAACAAAATAGCTGCAACTTTATTTTCAATTACAGAATGGTATTCAGCTAGCAGAACAATTATTTTTTATAAGCTGCATCAGAGACAAATGAAGATGAAAAAACTATCGTCAAATATAATTAATCTGTGCTACGAGCCAACAAAAACCTGTTTTAAATTTCCATGCCAATTAAAACCCCCATATTGTACCAGGCAAAGTTAGGGTCTATTAAAAACACCACCAGGACAGGGCTCTCTAAAGGGACATTCAGTAACATGTTAATTGTACAAGAAAAGACACTGTATGGTTTAAAAACAAATCTTACACAGCCTTACATTTTAAATTTTTTTTGCTTTAAAAAGAGTGAGTTGTATAAAGGGGTCTTAAATGCTTTATAGACAAGAAAAAAAACTGCTGCAACAAACTTTTTAACATCATCATCTCCTTCCTCTTTCTCCTCTTGTTTTTCTTCAGCCTTGGCAATTCCCCTGGTTGCTGCATGAGGCTTTTCTTTAACTCAGTCTGCTGCAATATCCTTTTCCTATTTTTCCTTCAGCTTTGCAGCCTTCTTTTCAGAAGGCTGCTTGTCATCTGCAACAGTGTCATTCCACCTTAATGGATAGGCCAGGACATTTTCCTTTGATTTGGGGGCAATACTCAGAATATAAACATAAGAAAAAAGCCAAAGGAGGCTTCTTGGGCTTTTTTTTGTTTGTTTTTGTCACCTCTTCTGGAGGGACATAGGTTTTCATTTTTCTTTCATAATGGGTCTTTTGTCTGTGTTTCCCACGTCTTCAAATTTTCCTTTCTCTTTAGCAGACACAGTCGTCTACCTCTCTGGCGCTGTTTAGAACACTTAGAGGCACACAGAAGCATCTGGGTGCTGCTTCTTGTGCTCCTCCTGACAAATGTGCACAAAGAATATGTATGATGACATTTTTGCCTCTTGGGATCTCCTTTGCCCATGTTTACTTTTTCCTCAGCGAGGCACCAAGTCACACAGTGCCCGTCTGGCAATCACCTACCCTGGCACTGTTTCTCTAAAATGCTTTTCTCCATCTTTTGGTTTGTATGGATAAAGGAAAGTCAAAGACAAATTTATTTCTGCCTTTGTGTGTATTCTTATTATTGAAGACATTTGGAAATACAGCATCTAATTGTTGCATGTTTCAAACCCCACATCCAATCATCAGCAAATGCTGTACACTTTACCTTCAACTACATCCTAAATCTGACCTCTTCACATCTCCTCCTCTACTACTGTGCTCCAGACTTTTTCTCTCATCTGGATGACTACAGCTTCCTCGCTGCTTGTCTGGGTTCTGCTTCTCTTCTTTTTCTTCTACCATCAGGTCTCCCCCCAGCAATCAAGTGAGGGTTGGTTGGCTGATTTATTTGAGATAGAGCCTTGCTCTGTCACCCAGGCTGGAGTGCGGTGGTGTGATCTCGGCTCACGGCAATCTCCATCTCCTGGGTTCAAGTGATTCTCCTGCTTCAGTCTCCTAGGTAGCTGAAATTACAAGCATGTGCTACTGCACCTGGCTTATTTTTGTGTTTTTAGTAGAGATGGGTTTTTACTGTGTTGGCCAGGCTGGTCTTGAATTCCTGGCCTCAAGTGATCCACCCACTTTGGCCTCCCAATGTGCTGAGATTAAGCCACCACGCCTGGCCTCAAGTGAGGTTTTTAAGATGCAGGTCAGTCAAGACATTTCTCTCTCCCATCATTCAAAATAGTTGAGTCCTTATTTCTGCTTACAAGTTTGATCAGCTTGATCCGTTTGCTGGCTACTTCTCCAAACTCATCTCTGCTCCGTCCATGTCAGCCTCTCTTGCTATCCACATTCACATCCACTCCCATTCCAGGACCTTTGCATTTGCAGTTCTTTGTGCTTAGTACACTCTTTCCCAAATGTCTGCACTGATGCTCAATGTCTTCCTTCAGATGTCTAGCTAATTGCCTCCACCTCGCTGAGGCCTTCCTTCATCACCCAATATAAAATAGCACCTCCCGTACTCCTTATTCCCAGATCATGCTTTTTCTTTACATTACTCCTGATTTTTTAATTAATTATTATCATTTGAGACAGGGTCTCACTCTGTTGCCCAGACTGGAGTGCGGTGGCTAGATCTGGGCTCACTGTAACCTCTGCCTTCTGGGCTCAAGTGATCCTCCAGTCTCAGCCTCCCAAGTAGCTGGGTCTACAGGCACATGCCACCATACCCAGCTAAGTTTTGTATTTTTAATAGAGACAGGGTTTCGTTATGTTGCCCAGGCTGGTTCCAAATTCCTGAGCTTAAGTGATCCACTGGCCTTGGCTTCCCAAAGTGCTGGGATTACTACAGGTGTGAGATGTTTTGAAAATATGCATTTAAACATCTGTATGTATCTGTCTGTCTTCCACCATTAAGATAGAAACTCTTTGAGACTAGGAACTTTGTTCTTTTTTACTGCTGAATTGGCAGGGCACCGAACAAGCCATACATGTAATAGGCACTCAGCAATTGTGTTTCAATGAATCTTTCTTTCATTTACACTTTTTTTTTTTTTTGCAACATATTAACCCAAATTGCAAAGGCTGAGCTTGACTCTATGCTATTGGAGACCTCTCTACCAGAAAGAGGAAACAGTTGTCTCTGCCAATACTCAACTTCTTTAAAAAAATCATTTTTAATTGACAAGCAATTGTGTATATCAATACTTCATTTTATTAAACAGTCTTTCATGCCAATGCCTGATGAAGGACAAATACAAGTCCACAGCTATGTTCTTCCTATTCCAGGTTCCTCAAGGAGAGGGCAATGGGGGTGAACAAACATTGAGAGGAGGGAAAACAAAGCTATTTCTTGAGGCTGAAGAGAATATACATCATATTCTTTTTTCCTGAAGCTGCAGGCATAATGGGGATTATGAACACCCAGTTTCTCGCTTTCCCTCAGGACTTCTTTGAGAGATAAAGTTGAAGAGAAGGGATTTGGGGGCTAGTGTTCCCAAATGTTGCAAGGCTTATTTAATTGGAAGAACACCCGGCTAATGGAAAGAAAACAGCAGTATGCTCTTAAGCCTAAATCTAGATTGAAGTGAATGATGTGCCTTTATATTCACTGTGGATCCTGTTTACTCGGCTGGATAAAGAATCAAAGAGTGGATTTAGATTATTGTACTAAGCACTATTATTATTATTATTTTATTTTTTTAGACAGAGTCTTGTTCTGTCACCCAGGCTGTGTAGTGGCGTGATATCCACTTGCTGCAACCTCTGCCTCCTGGGTTCAAGTGATTCTCCTGCCTCAGCCTCCTGAGTAGCTGGGATTACAGGCATGCACCACCATGCCCTGCTAATTTTTGTATTTTTAGTAGAGACGGGGTTTCACCATGTTGGTCAGGCTGGTCTCTAACTCCTGACCTCACGATCCACCTGCCTCAGCCTCTCAAAGTGCTGGGATTACAGATGCAAGCCACTGTGCCTGGCCAATTATTCTTAATTTCATAATGAATAGTAGTCCTACGAGGTAGATATTGTCATCTCAAGTTTTTAGATGGGAAAATCAGGAGGCATTAGGGATCCAGAAGAAATCCAATGACACTCTCAAGTCTACCTGAGGAAAAAGGACATCTCCATAGTAGGGCAGGGTGCAAGGAACTAACGAATAATCAAGCACCCCGGAACCAACAAAGGCCTGAGAGGGGAAGGAGAGGGAGCTGGAGTCTCAGAGAAGGGTCAGTTGGACAGGAGCTGTCTGGAACCAAGCATAGTGAGACAGAGGCTAATACACTCCAGACTTGTTCCCCTTCTGATCTCGGGCTCTCCACTGGATGGAAGCCAGAGTGATGCAGTCAGAGCCCAGAAGAAGACAGAGAAGGTGGGGAGTAGATGTGGAGGTTGAACTGAAAATAACTAGCACAGAGGTTTGCTTGGATAAGTGTAAATAAAAGAGCTGGGATTTTAGGCAGGTTTGACTTTAACTAAACTCAGAAGTTCTCTCTCCTTCCACCATGACAAAGTTTTTACAACTCCAGATTGTGACCTATTGGTGGTTATGATATCAACTGGTGGCTCGCAGTCAGCATTTTACAAACTGATGTAGGACAAACTATCAGAGTGCACTGCAACATGTTTCAATTATAAAGATCACAGCAGCCGGACGTGGTGACTCACACCTGTAATGCCAGCACTTTGGGAGGTGAAGGCAGGCGGATAACGAGGTCAAGAGATCGAGGCAATCCTGGCAAACATGGTGAAACCCTGTCTCTACTAAAAATATAAAAACTAGCCAGGGATGGTGGTGCCTACCTGTAGTCCCAGCTACTTGGGCGGCTGGGCAGGAGAATCACTTGAACCTGGGAGGCGTAGGTTGCAGTCAACCGAGATCGCGCCACTGCACTCCAGCCTGGCAACACAGCGAGACTGTCTGAAAAAAAAAATCACAGCAACAAACGTATTTCTTTGGAATATACTGTGTAGCACCATATTGAACTCATATGTCTTAATTTAACCTCAAAGGAAGATGCCCTAAATTCAAAAATACAGAAACGGCTAAGGCCAAAAGACGACTGTCAGAAACAGAAACGGTTTTAAGAGGTTGGATGCAGGTGAAAGGCTTCAGCCCACGTTTCTAATGGCTGTATATCAGTGAACAGGTTGTTCAACAACAGGAAAAGCAGCCACAGATTAAGGTCAGGAAATGGAGGAAAAATGAGCAACAGCAACCAGCTAGCATCTTTGCAGGTGAACATCTTTATGGTCTCAGTAATTCCAGTAGTTAAAAATCAGAGAATTTTCTTTTCATATATTTGTTTATTGAGATGGGGTTTCTGTTGCCTAGGCTGGAGTGCATGGCGTGATCACAACTCACTGTGGCCTTGACCTCCTGGGTCCAAGTGACCCCCCTACCTCAGCCTCTCAAGTAGCTGAGACTACAGGTACACAGCACCATGACTTTTTGTATTTTTTGTAGAGATGGGGTTTCACCATGTGGGCCAGGCTGGTCTTAAACTCCTGGGCTCAGGCAATCCTCCTGCGTCAGACTCCCAGAGTGCTGGGATCACAGCTACCCTTCCTGGCCAAAGAATTTTCTTTTCTTTTCTTTTTGTAAATTGATTTTTACTTAACATAATTTATGGCTTACAGGGAATCTTCTTTATGTGACTGTAGAGTATGGGCTTTGCAACTGGACAGACTTTTTTGTTATGAGCAACTTAATAGATTTATGAGTTATCTAACCTCTTTAATTTGGCAAATAGAAACCTCTTAGAGTCATGGAGGACGCATGCAAATTACGCTAATATAAGTAAAGCATCTGACCTGACTTACAAGTACAATAAGTAACGGTGATTCCTCTTTGCACTGTTACAATTCCCACTGGCGTTTAAGCAAACATGGTTATTATATGTGAATACACTTTCCTTACTGCAAAAGCTAAACAAATATTATCATTAAAAGGAATTGTTATATAGGTCACTGTTTTTAAATCATACGTAGAGCTAACACTAAAGTGAATCTCAAGTAAATCCCATCAAAGTCCTCTCAGTGCAGAGACAGCAGCTAGGGAGGGGGCAGAGTAGGTCAAGTGTTAGAGGGAGAGAACGCTGTGAGTTTTGCTCAGGAGTCCTGAACCAAAACTATTTACAAAAAATGAGGACTCACTCTGTTGCCCAGGCTAGAGTACAGTAGTGCAATCATAGCTCACTGTAGCCTCAAACTCCTGGGCTCAAGCGATCCTCCCATCTCAGCCTCCTGAGTAGCTGACCACAGGTGCAAGCCACTGTGCCTGGCTTGAAACTGGTGTTACAAATGTTAATTAAACCTGCTCAATAGTCAGCTGTTACCCACTACTTTACCCTACTACTTTACCCTACTACTTTTTAACAGTCAGCTGTTACCCACTACTTTACCCTACACACCTCCCACCAACAGATGCAAAAACACATTTTATACTTTTGAGTGCTAGACTTATTATTTCAAACAGACACCTTTTTTCTTTTTGCAAATCAAACTTTAAATGTGACTTTATTATCTCTTCCCATTTTTATTACTGAACGAGTGAATGAAATATTAAATTATAAGTTTTCCTGAACTACAGCCAGGGTTTTTTTTCTCTCTCTCTCTCTGTAATTGTGACACGAATATATTTTGAACCCAGTAATCATTTTCAATGAGAAAATAAAAGAAAAAAAAATCCCATGCTGGAATGATGCGGATATGTGAGCTTGCTTATTAGAATCTTTTTCTCTTTTCTTCTTACAGGCCAGTCACATCATACATATCCAGGTCAGAGAATGCTAATATAAACCTTGCCCACCTCTCTCAGCCCATCTTTCTTACTCAGACAGCTTCCGAGCAGCTCTTTGATGAAGACACAGTCTTCAGTTTCCAGGACAAACTGAACCACAGCCTTCCCTCCTGGCAGATGGCTCCTCACCATCTGACTTTTGACACTGTCCAGGACAACTGCCCTGATGTCTTTAGGCTTTCCCGGCATCCCAAAGATGAAAAACAGACCCAGGCAATCCTTTCCTATCAAGTTACAGAATTCTTCCAGCTTATCAAATCTTTTCTTCCAGGAAGACTCCTCTACCCTTGATTCTGGATTGGAAAGGTCACAAGGCTTAGATTCCATGAGAGAAGGTGAAGACATCCGCAGAGTCTGTACTGCCAGCTGAAGCTTTATTTGCTTGTCGGATCCCCAAAAGGTCCAAATCCAGTCTGCACCAAATAGTAAGGCTTGGTGCTTGGTCATCTTGGTGGTCGTCAGCCATTCATCAATTCCCTTTTCTTGGCAGAAAGTGATGAAATGGATTAAGAAGATCTCATTCAGAGTATTTGCAGCTGGGCAGAGTTTACTCAGAGGATATTCAAATCCAAGGTACTCCTTCAGCCTCTGAGCTGCATGGACTATAGCTTCACTGACCACCTCACAGACCCTGGGCACCTCTTTGCTGTCCTTCAAAGCCAACTGTTGTGATGCTTTTTGCCCCATTTTCTCTGCATTCAAATATCAAACAGGTGAATCTAGTTCAGAAGCACTTCTTTTTCAAAGTAAAAGTTCTGCAGGGAAGTCACATCTATTAATATGGTTCATGTTTTTCTAACTCTGCAGCTTCCTTGGGTGTAGTTAAGCATATACACATACAGCTAAATACACGTTAGGTCTCTGTTTGTTAACTGGGTGTCTTGCATGCATACAGTTCCTGCTGGTTTAAGTTCGTGATATCAAATTTCACATGAAACATCTGTTCTATCTAGGTTATGTCCACTCTACTTTTAGTCTTTGGTAATCTCTTCCAAGATATGTTTCCTCTTTCTAAATGTTAAAGTAAAAATAGCATGTTAGTTCTTTTTGTTGTTGTTTCTTGAGACAGGGTCTCACTCTGCTACCCACGCTGGAGTGCAGTGGCATGATCGTGGCTCACTGCAGCTTTGACCTCCCTGGATCAGGTAATCTTCTCACCTCAGCCTCTTGAATAGCTGGGGCTACAAGTGTACACCACCACACCTGGCTAATTTTTACGTATTTTTTATAGAGATGGGGTTTCACCGTGTTGCCCAGGCTGGTCTTAATCTCCTAGGCTCAAGCAATCCTCTCACCTCGGCCTCCCAAAGTGCTGGGATTATAGGCATGAGCCACTGTGCCCAGCCTACTATGTTAGTTCTTCAAAGATCCATATACCTCTTTCTACAACTAACCTCTCCCAGTCCGTAGGTAAGTCATTACCATTTGCTTTTCCTATATCCCTTCCGCCAGTGTTTTTTTCTTTTTAAATTTTTTTGTTTTTGTTTCTTTTACCTTTTGCCATGATTCTTCATTCCTCAGCTCAGTTGCTTCTTTTCCTACAAAAGCTTCTCAAAGGCCTCAAATTCCTATCTGTTGATACATGTTATAAACTCCAATCAAACAAATTTATGGCAGTTTATAAAGAGATCATGTTATTTTCTATATCAGAAAGAAATCCTGTTACTATGAACAATGGAAAATCAAATAACGGCAATAAAAATGAGGCAATTATCAATGAACTTTATTTCTTTCGTATGGTAACACCAGCAGTGTATGATATTTTGTAAATCATATATATCATAAAAAATTAACCTTATTACATATCATCAATTAGGTTATACTGTCCTGAATAAAAAATATTTGGCATCTGTAACAGTCTCCTTGTATTTTCAACCAGGTTCTAAGAACAAATTGATTTTTTTCAAATAGTGACATCTAGTCACATTAAAATAAAATCCAAATAAAGAAAGTCCAATATAGTTACCAAGTAATGAATGGCAGAGTTTAAAGAAAATGATTATTAGCATCAAATCACTTTAGTTATGAATAAATAGTAATTTGGTATTACAAGTTCTTTAATAACTTGGTAACTTGCTGACAATTTAGAAGATAATACCACCGATACTCAAATATAGTTTATAATCAAGTCCAATGGCAGATACTGAACTGCCCACCTCCAACTCAATTTGTGAAAACCTGTCTTTTGTAGGGTTGGCTACCATGGGTAATTATGTAGCACTGAATAAAAAATAGAATATTTTTCTAATATTCCTACAAATATAATAAACACAGTAACAGTTTTTGCTGCAGCGATTTTTTTTTCCAAAGAATATTTGGGCCCAGTGCTACAGAAAAATATGAATTATATTTTATTATCACAAAACAGCCATTATAAAATGAATTTTTCAGCCTCTGTTTTTTCGATCTTTGAAATAAAATGTTCAGACAAATATTCAACTTTTTAAAAAGCTCCATTCATTGATAGCCTGAGAAATGTACAATGAACATGTTTAGGCAGACTGTTAGTATTTTGGTGTAATGATGTAGTTAACGGAGAGAAAAGAAATACTGTGAAGGCTTCTGCTTTGCTTTTGGTTTCCTCAAAAACTATTTCTACAAATTTTTTTGGCGGCGGAGGGGATTCCGAATGTATTCAAGTTAGTAGTAGGCCAGGCACATGCAGTGGCTCACACCTATAATCCCAGTACTTTGAAAGGCTAAGGTGGGAAGATCGCTTGAGGGCAGGAGTTTGAGACCAGGCTGAGCAACATGGTGAGACCCTGTTTCTACAAAAAAAAAAATTTGAAAAATCAGCTAGGTGTGAAAGGTGGGTGGGAAGCCACGTGCCTGTGGTTCTAGCTACTGGGGAAGCTGAGGTGAGAGGATCACTGGAGCCTAGGAATTCAAGGCTGCAATGAGCTATGGTCATGCCACTGTACTCCTGCCTGGGCAACAGAGTGAGACTCTGTCACTTAAGAAAAAAAAAGGCTGGATGCGGTGGTCACTCCAGTAATCCCAGCACTTTGGGAGGCAGAGGCGGGTGGATCATGAGGTCAGGCGTTCGAGACCAGCCTGGCCAACATAGTGAAAACCCATCTCCATTAAAAATATAAAAATTAGCCATGTGTGGTGGTGTGTGCCTGTAGTCCCACCTTCTTGGGAGGCTGAGGCAGAAGAATCACTTGAACCCGAGAGGTGGAGGTTGCAGTGAGCCAAGATCGTGCCACTGCACTCTAGCCTGGGCAACTGAGCATCTCAGAAAAAAAAACCAACCAAATGAAAAAAAGTATACTAATGTCCCTCAGGTTCTTCCATATGAGGTAAAGGGATCCAAGATTAAGGTTGAAATTCTTAAACTGTTCAACAATTTTGTGGTGTCATCAAAAAGGAATATTTCATATATATTAATTTCGCCTCAATGATCAACATTGTTAAAAGTCAGTATGGAGAAAGATCATTCTGACCTCTTCAGAAACCAGCTGGTATATGAACATTCTGATCACCATTGTTTCAAAAATGTGATCTTTTCACCATTGTCCTTATGTCACAAAATAAAAGTTCTATTTTCTATGTACTGTATATATACATATATTTAGAAAAATATATAAAAATAAGACAATAAGAGGCAAGTGGAGGTGTGGCTGGCATTTAGTGGGCACACTGAATGCTTAAAGAAGTTCCACATATTGATTCTGAAATCATATGATGTCCTACTTAGGTGGCTACAGTCAACACTGATGTGACAAAATCATTCACATCCTGGTTACTGTCCCCAAATCCTCCATACCGTGGATGTGAATGGAAACACTCTGGTAAAACACTCATCTTAAATGCAACACTTTAAATATAATATATCACAGATTTTTACATTAAATAGAAGAAAAACAATTATACTCTCATTCACCAGTGTCTTATTTTTTTGTGGCAACTTCAGAATCGGCACGTTACTCCTGCTTTCTGTGTAAACTTCTCAAAGAGCAGAAGTTGGAACAACAAACAATAGGCCATCTGTTGCCTGTTGTATATACTGTGAGTATTTGGAAAAGAAAGTAGAAAAGAGACTAAGCACTCCTCATGTTCATCCAGGCGCTATGGTCAAACGTTTGAGTCTTCATCTGTAATGCTGGCACTGGGGGAACGGGCAGCAAAATCTTTAAACATGTCATCTTCTTTTAACATGTGCTGGAAAACAAGGAGACAGGGAGTCACACTGAGAGCCAAGAGCTCAGAACTACACATTCTCCAAGAGACATGAGGTCTTTTGGGGTTGCCATAAAAGACATTTATAGAACAACATTTTGAATTCATTTCACAAACTCACCGTCAGATTGTTGATGCCTTCAGAGAATGCACCTATCTGTCTTACTGTCCCTTCTGAATCTTCCATCTGCAAAGAGCAAACCATAATGTGACATATGTGTTTTCACAATTTCAGGGAAGGTGCAGCAAGAGAAACAAAAATCTAAGAAGAAATCATACAAATAGCACTGCATGGGGTAGAAGCGACAGAACACTTGTGATAATCTCTTCTCACTACTGCAATCAGAAGTGAAAAATCAGAAGAGACACTTTACTGACACAGCTAGTCTAATGCCTTTGCTAACACTATCAAAGGATTGTTGATTAGAGGGGAAATATGCAGCTCCACAACTTGAATCTGAAAAGGCTAGGCAGAATAACCTGTCCATTCCTAACAAGTTTTAATACAGAGATGGCACAACATAGGTAAGTATCACAGGCTTTGTAGCTAGAGTGACAGGTTGAAGACCTTGGGCAAGTTACTTAGCTCTCTGTGCCTCAGTTTCCTTATCTCCAAAATGAGAATAACAACACTCTCCATGTCTTAACGTTACCATAAACATAGTGTACATTAAGCGCTTAGGATGGTACCTGGAACACATAAGCCATCTCTAAGTGTTCACTATTTTTTATTAATATCTATATTTTAGTTATTTGAAAAAAATATCCTTGATCAGACACAGCATACAAAAGTTCCCATTTAGTGTCTGAATGCTGGAAGCACTTGAAAAAGGTATCCAGTGTTGGACTTACCTGCTCTAACCGGTCCAAATCGTCTTCGTCATACAGGCGCATATCCAAACCAGCTTTAAATCCTTTCTTAGATGCACTTCCTGACGCCTGTCCCAATTCCATTGGACAAACATATTCTTCACCATCTTCCTGTTTCTTCTTTCTCAAATTCCCAAAATTGCTAAAGGCAAGTTTCTTTGGCTTTGAAAGAAAAGCAAACAAAAACATACAAAGGATTTGATAAAATTCATATAATCAAGGACTGATAACATATAATTTTTTTTGCATCACCCCTCTCCCCTACATGTGTAATTTAATTATTTACCCCAGGTAGAAAGAAAAGTAACTGGTTCAACTTGTATAAAAAAGAAAGGGCATCCTAGGCATACAAATGATGCAATGATAAATGACCCTTGTTATGAATCTCAGAAAATTAATCTTCTTCTTATTCATGTCAACTAGCTGGATAGTCACTGTCCGGGCTGGCTTCGAACTCCCGGTCTCAAGAGATCCTCCTGCCTCAGCCTCTGGAGTAGCTGGTACTACAGGCACATGCCACTGCACCTGGCTTCATCGTTTTGATTAGACAGGCCTTAATGCAATGAGATTTCTCAGGGCTGAGTCCAATTTTGCAAGGTTTTTCAATCTAAGATTAGCAAAATAAAATGGACCTTACTATATTTTTTCTTGGGGTGGGGCTATGATTATCTTGTATGCCTAGTCTGCTTCCATAACAGAACTGGTGATTGCTAAAATAATTTTTTGGAAAGAAAACTTCAGTGACACTTAGAAGAGAAACTCCATCTTGGTCATTGGATGACTCAAGCAGATAGCAAAAAAAAAAATTAAAAAAAAAAAAATTAAAAAGAACTTGGCACAAATTTCTGGAGGACCTGATAACCCATCTAGTTGGTTGAGATAACATATTTAGAAGAGTTAATCTAGGATTAATTTAAAAGAAGAAAAAGTAATCTGAATTTGGTATGATCCATAAATCCAGGTAAATTAGGAAATATCCATTCTCTTCTGGTCCACTTTGAATCACTTCTTAAGTATCTTTTCCTGTTTACAAGGCTGGTCAATCTTAAGCCAGACAAGCTGAATCTGTACAAGAGAAATCTCTCTTCTATACTTGACTTATAAAAACAGAACAACTGCAATCAATATTTGAACCCAAGTTATGGGCTCTCTGCATTACCAATGCATGGATTTTGGAAGCCAACATCATGCTCTTCATTATTGTTTTTTGAGAGACAGGATCTGGCTCTGTTACCCAGGCTAGAGTGCAGTGGCATGCTCATAGCTCAGTCATAGCTCACTGCAGCCTCTAACTCCTGGGCTCAAGTGATCCTCTTGCCTTGGTCTCCCAAAGCACTGGGATTACAGGTGTAAGCCACCATGCCTGCCTGAGAGGGAGCACTCAAAAAGGGACATGAACCCTGGACCTTCCGATTAAAAGTCTGATGCTTTACTGACTGAGCTATCTGGGTGCATTCTCTTAATTATTATACTTTTAAAAGGTATATACTCAGTTATCTCTCATTATACACAGAGCATTCTTTCCAGGACCCTCATGTATACCAACATCCATGCATGGTTCAGCAGTACCTGTGTACCTAAAAAGTCGGGCCTCCCTAAATGTGGGTTTTGCATCCCTCCACATTTGCTTGAAAAAAAAAAAATCCAAGTAGGAGTGGACCTGCGCAATTCAAACTCATGTTCTTCAAGAGTCAACTGTTCCTTCAACTTGTCAGAATAGGCCGATAGCTAGACATGAGGGGAAGCCCCTGAGAAAAGAGAGGTCTGGAAAATCTCACGCCCCAGAAACCACCCAAAACATGCATGCTAGATATGAGCAGAGAGGAGAAACACCTATGCAGAAAGAAATGCCCCTTAAGATGCCCAGTAATCGCTCACTCTGCAGTTCACCTGCCAGAATGCAGCCAGCTGCATGCTGATAAAGAGGAGAAGAGGGCAAAGGAGAAACTCCTAAGAGAAATGCAGGTGCAATATATATAGATTTGACTGCTACACAACCTTTTTGGGGCGGTGGGAATGAGCAATGCAGCTTTTAGGTAGAACTGTAGCCAATACCCAACCCACGCATGGGCACCAACTAAAGTGAGGGAGGGTCCTACAAACCTGGGAGGGGAACTAGGCAGGGAAAAGGCGAGGACTTAAGGCAGGAGCGGGAAAACGAGATGAAAAAGACAGAGACTTTACACAGAGGCGAGAGCGTCGAGAAAAAAATTGGACATCATAAAAACCCAACACAGAACTCTTGGATTCATTCTTTCAGTAGCCCCCTGTGCCTTGGTTTTTGGAGTGCACTGTCCCTTTAAATAAACATCATTACTGTGACCTTGCTGTTTTTCCTGCAGGATCAGTTCGTGCACTTTTTTTTTTTCCCTACAATAAGCTCTTTGCTCCCTATTTCCCTTCAATAAAGCTCTCTGCTATCTGCGAACTGTCTCTCGGCCAATATCTTTCTCCTAAGACAACTAAGCACTGAGGATTCCTGCATTTGCTGGAAAGGAACCCATCACAAAACTTAGTAAACCCCAGAAAACAGAATAACCAGGTAATTGACACAATGTGGCCTTTGCGCCAAGCAAGTATTCAACTGTATGAGCCTGAACCAACCTTCACTTTGGCAGTGGCTGTTAGGAGGACGTAATCCGGCAGCTCCATGGCATCTCGCTTCTGGTGCTGGGCCTCGGCCCCGATCAGAAGGTTGAAATGAGTGGCCAAATGTCTTCGCAGCAAAGTCTTATTTGGTGGGATGTTCAATAACTGAGCCATTGTTTCTACATTAAAACGAGGTTCTAGAACCTGTTAAAAAAAAATTAAGCTTGTCAAAGTCACCATAAATCATACATGTTTGTATGGTGCTTTATAATTTGCAAAGCTCTTTCACTTGGGTGATCTCCAGTGATCCTCTCAACAGCCCAGTGAGGTAAACAGGGTATGGACTTCGATCTTTAATTTACATATCTTTTCTCCATTTTGCCCAAGTTAGTGAGTGATAGAGCCAGGCTTCAGGCATCCCAGTATCAGTGCTCTCTACCTCTCTGGGGTGCAGTCCGTGGGAGCCAACTCCTTATGCAACATCAGTGTGCAGAAATACAATCTGCGTCCTTGCAGGGGTTTTCAAACATGATCATATGAGAGACAGCAGCTACATGTTATTCAACATGAAAGAGGATGATAGAAGAGAACTGGCTTTAAATCCAATCTAGAGTTATATGATATCAATACAAATACTCTGAAAAGAAAGATTTATTAGAAATAGTGCAGGAGGGTTGGGTCAGATGACTTTAGGATTATGATAAGCACAAACTGATAATAGACTAGACAGAAACAAAGTAAGTCAATTTGAAATTAAATCAGAGCCTTACCATGAGCCCGCCATGGACGCCACTGCCTCTGAGGTTGGGGGCGTATTCCGCCAAGTCCACGGAGCGCAGCCACTCCATCACTCGATGGTTCGTCCACTTCTGAACTTCTGATGGGGTGATGCTATTCTAGAGGAACACACAACCAGGATCCTAAATATTAAATTTCATTTTCTGTCTAAAAGGTCTGGTCCACAGAGAACAGTTACTCAACATCCCACTAAATGCATAAAGAAAAGGAAAAATTTTCTTTCTCTAACCTAGGCTGGAGTTGCAGTGGTGTAATCAGGACTCACTGCAGCCTCCATCTCCCAGGCTCAGGTGGATCCTCCTACTGCAGCTTGCTGAGTAGCTGGGACAACCAGTGTGCACCCACCGTGCCTGGCCAATTTGTTATTATTTTTGTAGAGACAGGGTCTCCCTATGTTGCCCAGGCTTGTCTCCATCTCCTGTGCTTGAGTGATCCTTCTGCCTTTGGCCTCCCAAAGTGCGGGATTATAGGCATGGGCCACTGCACTCGTCCAGAAAAGGAAGAAAGCATACACCCAAGAAAACGAAGAAGCACAACTAAAAAAGAACCCTTGGCTTTAGTTACACAAGTGGAACCATCATGGAGAAAAAAGGAAAAAATACAGAAAAAGCCTAAGAAGTAAATGAGGCTGGATTTTAAGACTCCAAGAAAAATAGCTCTTAGTTTCACACACATGGACAGTCCCATGCCTGGGAAGCGCATGCTTACAAACCTCAATATTAAAATGCTACCTCATCAGATGGCCGCCTCCGTAGACAGTTTGGTTCAAAGTTATTGATTCTCAGGACCTGGATGGCCCTTTTGATACTGAGATGGTGTAGCACACTCACAACCTTCAAAGACAGTAAGTCATCCTGCAAAAAAGAACAAAAGGAGGAGCTCACTCTGCTGACCTGTAGCTGGAGGACTTTCTTAGGGAATCTCAGAAGACTGGAGTAAGAGGAAAAGAGCCCTTCAAACCAATATGCCCCAAGGGCTTGTCAGCGTTCTCAAAGCTTTTATACAGTAATAGAACACACTTTCCCATTTGGAACCACTTTCCCAAAACCCCAAATTAGTATTTTTGCCAATGAAGCTGGCTTCCACCTGTTTCTCTCTCTTCCAGATGCTCTGAGTCAGGACTGTAGAACCCCATAGCTCTGAAAAATACAGTTTGAAAAGCACTTGCTGGGTCACTACAAAAGGTGATTTGCTTTGACTTGATGTGCACATTCCATAAATAGGGAACGCCTTTGTTTCCTCTTTAGTTTTGAGAACTTTATCTGCACATAAAGCACGTAGGCATTGACTAAACTGCCCTATTTTCTTTCAGCAGATAATGAAGAGCAAACAATGCTCACTGATGAACATGATCAGGGCTTGGTTTTCTTTTCTCGTCTTTTTTTTGGAGAGACAGGGCCTCACTATATGGCCCAGGCTCTTTCAAACTCCTAGGCTCAAACAGTCCTCTGGCCTCAGCCCTCCAAAAAGCTGGGATTACACACAAGCCACCATTTCTAGCCAAGGCTTGGTTTTCTGAACTAAATAACATTATAATTTTGGGGAAAATCAGAAGAGTGCTCTTGTTATACTATTCCCTGATCTTAATAATTCTCTAGTTCTAGATTATTTTTTAGTAAGGACCTGTTTGCTATTGAATAGCTCTAGATTATTGTTTATCTAGAAAACATTGTGAACCATTTTGGAAAAACTATAACAATCAGTGCAAAGGTTTTGGTCAGAGTTAAGGAGAGAAAAAAATATGAAGTTACAAGTAGCACATATATATATATTACCAATCAACCCCTTCAAGGAAGAATTTTCACCAGGCTGTGGCTCTTAGGAATATTTTCAAATATAGCAAACACATCAAAACAAATTCTTTCAGAAAAAGGTGATATTGGGGGCAGTGTCAAGATAAACACCAGTCTACTTCCAAGCACACCCAGAAAATAAACAAGGAAAACATCTATCTTAGACACACCTTTCTGATAAAACATTTCTCGTGAAAAAAAGAAAAAAATGTGATCTACTACAGAAATATTCAATACAAATATTAATTAGTTTAAATCCTTGAGGCTACTAACTGGGAACAAATTATTTCCTAAATATTTTTCTGGATTAATTTCTTAAAAGTAGTGCCCTAAGTCAGAAAAAGTATTTATTTTAATCTAAGATTGAGACACCCATTCCAAACATTTTAATGTAGGCTATTTTCATCTAACTAAAGTCTATTGGCTTAAAAAAATATCTGAATGCACAATGTTTACAGTGTGATTAAAATGTTAATTATTTTTGAAATTCTTTATACTTTGAAGGATTTTTAAGAGTTTTCTTTTATATCAAAACAGACTTTCTGGGTGATTTTCTTCTTAATTTTGGATTTTAAAAAACTTTTTATTTTAAAATAATTTTAAATGTATGGAGGAGTTGCCAAAGATAGAATTCTGTATACCTTTCACACAGCTTCCTCTAATGTTAACATCTTAGATAATCATGATTACATTAATCAAAACTAAGAAATTAACATAGACAATAATACAATCAACTAAACCGAAGACTTTATTCACATTTCACCAGTTTGTCCAGTAAGCTCCTTTTCCTGTTCCTGGATCTAATCCACATTAAGACACATATTTTGTGACTTAGGACTTCTGGGGTCAAATTTTTCAGGGTCATTTACTCTTTTAGAGCCATTTCACAGACTTCTTGTGATTTTAAGCTTGAATTTGTTCACATTGTCAGGGGGGAACATACTCATACTTAGATAGGAAGGCAAATATTTACTGAATGGGTTGCAGTCATAATTGTGAGCTATTAAAAGCAGGGATCTTGAAACAACCAGAGTTCAAACTCTCTATGACTTTCTATTGCTAATTGCAGAACATGGTTACCAAGTTACCCAATCTCTTGATTCCTTCCTTTATACATGTAAAAATGTAGAGATAATAATAATGTTATAATACTATAGATACACAGAGTATGTGTGTGTGTGTGTACATGTATCTATATATACACACAAACATATACATGTATGTGTATATACATATACACACATAATCTATGGTATTATATGTGTATAATACTATCTATAGTACTGTATAATTATATTGTATATATGTGAACAAATTCAAGCTTAAAATCACAAGCAGCATATGTGAAATGGCTATAAAAGAGTAAATGATCCTGAAAATTTGACCCCAGAAGTCCTAAGTCACAAAATATGCCTTTTAATGTGGATTAGATCCAGGAACAGGAAAAGGAGGTTTTGGACAAACTGGTGAAATGTGAATAAAGTCTTCAGTTTAGTTGACTGTATTGTCATCTATGTTAATTTCTTAGTTTTGATGAATGTAATCATGATTATGTAATATATTAACATTAGAGGAAGAAGAGTGAAAGGTATATAGAATTCCATTCTATCTTTGGCAACTCCTCCATAAATCTAAAATTATTTTAAAATAAAAAGTATTAAAAACATGTATATATAGTACACACACTATGATAATAGTAATATTAACCAAAAGGGTTGTTGAGAATCCTGTATTAATATGAGCAAAATGCTTAAAAGAGTGTTTGACACATAGTAAATGTGCAACGTACTACACACATTCGTATTATTTCACACAGGTTTACGTGATGTATCCATGAAGGTAAGGGCTCGGGTTCAATGGTAGAGAAGAAAAATCCATGAACTGAACTCCAAATTTTTTTGATACTGAGAAATGCCTACTTAAATTGGCTGTTTAAAACTTTCCACTTATTGGAAAAAGACATACTTAGGGTAGTTGGGTCGAAAGCCATCTTCAACAAAAATACAAAAATTAGCTGGGCACAGTGGCACATGCCTGTAATCCCAGCTACTCAGGAGGCTGAGGCAGGAGAATTGCTTGAACCTGGGAGGTGAAGGTTGCTGTGAGATGAGATTTCGCCACTGCACTCTAGCCTGGGTGACACAGTGAGACTCCATCTCCATAAATGAATGAATGAATGAATGAATGAATGAATTTTTAGAACATTAGTAGTGGCGTGGAATCTAAAACAAGGTTCTCCTGGAATTTATCTTTCCCACTGCTGTAAAGCAGGAAACAGTCATATACATTGGCTGCAAGGCTAGAAAGTACAATAATGAAGGAATCAGATGAAAGTCTGGCCTTCCTCCCTCCTCCTTTAACCCCAGTAACTCCTGCTGTAGCAGAACCAGGCTGAAGTGAGATGGGTGACAGGGTTTCAGGTAACAGCTGTTCAAGGTAGAACAGTAGAGAGAAGACAATACCCTGAAGATGTCAGGTCAAAAGGGTAGCCTCTTCCAAATGGTCACTGCACATAGAAACACATAACTTAGAGACAGCTTGGGCTTCAAAACTCTACATTCTATTTAAAAAATATCCTTAGGCCAGGTATGGTGGCTCATACCTGTAGTCCCAGCACCTTGGGAGGCCGAGGCAGGCAGACTGCTTGAGGTCAAGAGTTTGAGACTAGCCTGGGCCAATATGGCAAAACCCCATCTCTACTTAAAATACAAAAGAATTAGCCAAGTGTGGTGGCGTGGTCCTGTAGTCCCAGCTACTCAAGAGGCTGAGGCCGGAGGATGGCCTGAACCTGGGAGATGAAAGTTGTAGTGTACCAAGATTGTATCACTGCACTACAACCTGGGTGACAGTGAGAGACTCCATCTCAAAAGAAACAAAAAAGTAAAAAATATATTTATGAGATATAATTTGCATACCAGAAAATGTACCCAATTAAAGTGTACAATTCAGTGTTTACATTGTTGAATGTATTACATGTAAAATCAATCTTCTGAAGAGCTTAAATTAGGCTTCCCTTTGCTTACATTGGCGTTTCAAATTATCCCAAGGCTGTTGCAATCACAATCACCAAGTGCTACGCCCGCCACTCCCCTCAATTCAAGCAACACCTTCAAACTCCAGAGGAATCACTGAAAACTCTGTGTTTGCCCTACTCAATTTCTGTGTTTTTCAGAGAGATAAAGTTTTCCTCCCCCAAACTCTAGGAGTGAGCCACTTACAACAGTCATGTAGTGTAGCATTCGACCATCAACCCGTCCTTCATCAAACTGGGTCTTATACTGAGGGAGGCCAATATCATCCAACCATCCTAAAAGAGAGAGAAGCCAGTGTTGCCACCATGCCACAAAACACCTGTTCTTGTGATTAAAAAGAAAAAGCAGCTATGCACATAATTATTTTATTTTGTTAGAATGAAAACTTCTTACTAGTGACCCAGTTGAAATCCAGCTTCCCATGATTGGTTTCTTCTTCAGATCCCAGGGCTTGTAATGCCAGCTGGAGCTTCTTTCGATGAAGTGAATGCTTGATTCCAAGTTCCTGAAACAATAAACATTGACTTTATAACTCTATCTATATAGGCTGGGTGCCACTGGCAAAAGATGCAAATTTCTCCAAAATGAAGCTAACATTAAAGACCCAATTCAATATTAAATTACAGTACTAACTTGGGCTAAGAAAGTGTTGTTGAACAAAAGGTCCCTGAAAAGCCAAGACCACTACAATTAGCTTAGTGATATGTTAGTTATTCCCCAGTGACTCATTTTCTTTGTAAGCTAGGAACTGTAGCATGCATAAAGAGAATTTGACTTTTACTTTGTGCAAAATATTATAATTGGAAAATTTTAAATAATTAGACATAAATTGTAGGGTACCTTTTTTTTTTCCTTTTGCAAAGTGAATTGCATATATTACATTGAGAAAATAGGCCAATGATAAAGCCATACAATGATTTTGAGAAATATGAACTTAATTATGTTATGTAATTATTTTTCATTAAAATGCCCCATCATTCCTTGATGATCCCATAAGAAATCATCAAGACCAGGTCCTCCCAAGACCATCAGAAAAAATAAGCATAAAGCAATTGAAGACCAAACCTTTTATTTAGAGAGTATTTACCGGCTTCACTCATGGCCCTTTCTAGACTAGAACACAACCCTACATTCATATTGTCTTCTTCTCAGTACCCATTGTGTAAACAAAACAGAGAAGCAATCACCTTCTCTAGATCTTGTTGAGAAGCCTGCAAAAGCGTTTGGCCAGATGCAATCCAGTGCTTGCCAGAATTCAGGTAGGAGCCCAAGCCCTGTTCCATGAGCCAATTGCAAACCTGTTCCTTGGTCCACTTGGCAAATGGCATATCCAAGTCACTACAAGAAAATGAGTAATTGCATGAAAAACAATCCAAAGCCAATCCTGTGGCTTATACATTCAATAGACATAGAAATTCCCTGGTGATACACAGTTGACCATGAAAAGCTTAATTTTAACATACATTGAAGGAACGACTGGTACTGGAGTTGAAAGTTATCTTCTAAGACCACTGTCTTCATTTCAAATGAAACCACAAAAGATTTAATGTGATAGAGCAAGTTTCACAAAGACTAAGTTGGACAAAGATACTTCATTGTATTAGTTTCAACCAATGTTGTCTGAAGATTGGATTTCCAAACAGGAAGCTCAGTTGGATTGAAAGAAACTTAAGTCTAATTTGAATTAACTTCAGCAGAATTATGGTTTGTTCCCATATGGTAACCAATGAGAAGAGGGCAGTGTGTTGTCACTAAGTGTAGGAAACAATAATCAAAGCAAAATTCCTGTTTTCTTTTACCTAGATACACAAATAGTGCTCCTGTTCCTGGGTGGGGGTAGGGTGCAGAGGAGAAGATGAACGTGTTTTTTTTTAAATAGCACAAGGAATTCTAGTGTGTTCAAAGACAACATATGGCAAATGAAACTGGTATTTGAAGAAGGCCAAAGAGAGTTTCCTCCTTGATGAAACTTGCGTCCAGT
The DNA here is from genome assembly GCA_963574635.1 of Cheracebus regulus. Lineage (NCBI taxonomy): Eukaryota > Metazoa > Chordata > Mammalia > Primates > Pitheciidae > Cheracebus > Cheracebus regulus. Next base: position 24,015 of record CAUYQU010084566.1, on the reverse strand, counting down.
GTTCTACCCATATGGGCGGGGCTGTATTTAAAGAGTTTCTAGCCTATAATACTGTTAAAAGATTTGTTACCAATGCCTTGTACTTTATGTTTGCCAACCCCACCCTTTCATGCTCAGTGAGTCGATGTGGTAGTTTCAAGCCAGCCCTGAACTTTGATAAGAGTGTCAGAGCAGTTCTTAAAGTCTTAATGGATAAAATATTATATAGTCTTGATAAATATAAGAATTCTGATAGAATTTTTATCTTTAAGTGCTTTCATAGATTCTGTTATATACTATCTCTCTTGAGCAGTTATTATCTGCCAAATATTTAACACATATTTAATCTTCACGATCAGCTTTTGGGGTAGGTACTAATTATGATGATGAGAAAACTGAGGCACAGGGCATGGAAGCCATTGCTCAAGGTCACCCAGCTGGTAGAAAGTGGTAAAGTCAGAAAGCAAATCCAAGCAGTCTGATTCTGGAACATACTCTTAACCATTATGCGATCCCATTTTTCCAAAGCTATGCTTTAGAGTACTTATAATTACCATTTATGTAAAATTTAAATCTGAGAGCCATTCTAACACAGATGCTGCTGATGCTTTAGCTCTGGTCCCTCCCCTAGTTCACACAGCCCTCCCCTTCTGGATGTTCATTAACCATGGACAAATTGCTCTAAAGATGATGGCCCCTTTCACTAGGACAGCATTAAGCAATGACTTCGTTTAACCCCATGACAGTACTAACTTTGCAGGACTCATGAGGTCATGATGCTTCATCAGTTGGCTGTTCTCACCTGTTAGACTGTCCCAAGTCTCGAGACCAACCCAGTCGGGGCCCTGCGGTTGCCCTTGTCCCTCCTCTTTTGAATTCGGACTCAGATATGTCATCTGGGTTGAATGTAGTTGATTGACTTCTCCTAAGTCTGTAGAAGACATAACACACACGGCCAGTATTAGACCTGCGGAGGCCGTAGACTTGCTAATCACAGCATTCTTAACTAGTGCAGCTACTGGAACTAATCCTCTTTGTGTCGTTAACATAGACGTTTAAGTTTAAACTTTAACTAAGACCCAGTGAGTTAATAAATCTCATGTCACAATCCAAATTTCCTTCCATAAGAGGAATACAAAGGCTTTACAAGTTCATACCCATTTTCAGCCACTTTTAAGCAACATATAAGACAGGGCCCATTCCACTTGTTCACTGCTTTACTTACTTTCCAAAGAGTTTCATGATACCTCTGGATTTCTTTTTGGAATCTGGAGATGGAGGCGGTATCTGGAAGGGACTGTTCCCCTGTGAATCTTTTGTCCGAGAAGAAGCACCTGCCAGGTCTAGGTGCTCTGCTGTCGCTTTTTCTGTCTCAGCTACTCCAAGAGCAGAATAAAGACAACGAATGTTAAAATATGGAATGAACATGATAAGATATTAATCTTCTTGGTTTTAGAACTGTTAAGAATTCTTCCATTGTTCTAGAAATCAGTGATTTACAAACAGCACCTTATAAATATTAAAAATGGAACACACATGTTCTGTTTCATAGTTTACTGTGTAAAGTTAATAAAATTACAACCCCTTTGGAGATTAAAAGAGTGTGATCGGATTGTCATATTCTTTCCTTGAGTGATTGAATTAATAATGGAATTATTCTCAATCTTTCCACAGCACATGGTACTGTTGGTTACCTCCTACATCCTTCAAAATCATCTCCTCTTGCTTCTTGACATGACAGTCTCCTACATCTGTCATCTGACAGTGTCTCTCCTGTAGCACCCCTGCTTTTTTTCCTTCCCCCATGCCACTTTAAGATTCTGTTCTATGTGCCCTCTAGAGGATCAAAATCTCTGGACCTAATCTCTCTCTTCAGGCTCTATATCTAAATGCCTGTAATATTCCCAATTCAGTGTGTTGGGACATCTGGGACTTCACAAACTCATCCCATTTCCCTGAGAGTCTTTTCCTCTCTTAAATATTCTTATTTGATATTTAGTCAATACTAACTAATACTGTCCCTATTGCTCTAGCTCAAACTTTATGTCATTTTCCTTTTACTACTTCTTCTTTGGCACTTACATCAAATCAGTTATCTAGTTCAAGCAATTCTTTATTTATGAAATGTATTCCAATCTATTGAATCCTGGGCACTAAGAGTAAAATGAATATGCATACATTTTTCTTTTGATATAAAGTAAGTGCCTGTTCATTTTACCTTAAAATAATCACATCCACATTTGCCACTCTCAGATCTCCAAACATTAACTATTTTAATTCTTTTAGCTGTCCCTTAGTGGACAATCCCAAACTAGCAAACACAAAGGCTACTGTTGTCTTCAGTGTGAGATTTTATGCTTTATAAAGGAAAGTAAAAGTTGTACTAAAATCACAGGAACAGTGTTTCAGCAAGATCTACAAGTTGCAGAAAGTTGATTTTTCTACAAAGCAGAGCTGTGATTACAGGTTATAATAAGCAGCATTTACCTCTTAGCATTAACAATACAGTTCTTCTAAGATGCAAAAAACTATTTGAAAATAGTTATCTGAATAGATCAGTTTATTTTATGCATCCAGTGTTCATTCTAGACATTTAAATCCACAGAGAGAGAAGTCCAGTTTGCTGGTCCACGTGAATAGATAGGTGGATATCTATACAAGGTAACAGCATCTATTGGAAAAACCCAAAGGAACTTTTCCAATTCACATTCTTCAACCATGATGGGTACAGGTGCCCCTGAAAATGCTGCCTGGCTTATCCTCATCTTAAAACCACCATATTTCTCTTTTTTATTTTGAAAACTTTTTTTTCCCAGTTGTCTTACAAAGAGGAAAACTGAGCTGTTCCTCTTCTAAAATCACTTTGGGAGTAACTTCTCAGATATCAAGTAAAGTTGCTTCTGTCATCACTGAATATTATCTCCATCCTCAAAGTAAGAAAATGTCAGAAGAATGTTCCCCTAAGAGAAGTAAACCTAAAACTATAATATTCAATGTCTTCTATAAACATCCTTATTTGGCTAAACGCATTTCTTTTTGGAGGCTGGGGGAAACGTAAGCATGGAGAATGGACTGTAAGGACCTGGGAGTTAGTGTGTGATAATGTGCACTTCAAGGCTGCAAGAGCTGCAATGTACAATGCCAGGACATTCCTGCCCTGCACTCTGAAGGATACTGCACACATCTAGGTTCTCTCAAAGCTACTCACACAGTGAGTGTTACTAGCATTGGTTAAAACAGCGTTTAGGCTTGGAAGCAAAGCCTCTACAGAATCCTTTTTAGCAGACAGTGGACAGAACACTTCGGAAGAGAGAACTACATTTTCTGATTGCTGCCAGATTGCTTTCTAGAGATCACAGACGCCAAAAGCAGGGATTAGATTGGTTTGGAGCACAGCGCTGACAAAGGCTGGCATGCAGGGGTACAATACCTAAGGTGGGTGCACTGGCACTTCGTTTACGATCTTCAGATATCCCAACAACGCACACAATCACACGCAGCCCAATGGAGAGAACACAGAGATGACAAAATGAAACACAGATCAGACTCCTCCTCGCCAAATACACACCGTCGAGGAGAGGCATGCACCACACTGTGCTTCTGATGTTACACACAGGCTCAATGTCAGTGTTAATTTATCCACTATCACAATAGATGGGAAACGCCATGATGAAGTCAAAGGGAATCATGACTTTAGGTCTTTCCACTAAGTTTATACCACAGGAGAGAGCAGGGTGAGAATCTATATATCTTCACAACACTAAATTAAATTCGCTGAGGCATTTTTTGTTAACTTCCCCCTAAGTCATTCAAAAACATGTCTGAGAAAACGAAATGAATCAATGAATGAGGAAATAAGGGAAGGGAAGACACTGCTCTTTTCCTCCTTCTGGAAGAATTAGGGCAAAGGCATTTTGGCCACACATACCCAAGTTTGGTGCACTCGCTGTTCTCTTGTTACTTTTGATTTTAAAAAAGCCCCGGCCAAAGGAAGATCTGACTTTTCGAGAGCCGAAGGGGTTGTCGTCCATGGAGGTGACCTGCCCTGGGGGTCTGGGAGGCAGGGTCCCAGATGGCCTGCTTTCTGCCGGAGCTCTGTCCTGAGAGGCAGATAAGAATAGTGAAACAGCTTTCAGGTGCAGCATCCTTAGTGCACGCCAGGCTAACAGCAAATACTCACTCACGCCACATCCGTGAGTTTATTTAAAAAGTAACTGAACTAACACATTGATTACCAATGTCAAATGCCTTATCACAAGTTGAAAAAAAATCAGTTCTGAAAGCTACTTAAGAAACGACAACAACAAAAAAACGATGTTCATCGCTAATCTAGAATCAATATGTTTAGGGCTTTAAGTATTTAGGACACAAAAATTCTTAAATTTTGTTTGTGTCATTCCTCAAAAGACATGGAGATATCACATAAACAGAATAATAGCAGCAGATTTCTGACTTTTCTAACAATTATGACACAGATTTAGGTATAATACAGTTTATATTCTTTTAACTATGCCAATAGAAGCCCAATATAATATAATTATTCTACAAAGCAGGTGTTAGTCCAAACTTCTATGCCAGCAGTGTAAGAAGATTCTATTCCAGTAATTTTAAATATTCTTCTAAAAAATAATAAAATGAAGGCACAGTGAGTAACTTCATTTTGAGCTTTTTGGTTCTTTGAATTGGCAATTAGAGGTGGCTGTAACATAGTATGTTATATTGTTTCAGTATTATTCAAAGATGCTTTGCCTAGACCAATGTCCTGAAGTGTTTCCTCTATGTTTTCATCTAGCAGATTCATAGTTTCGGGTCTTATATGTAAGTTCTTAATCCATCTTGAGTTGATTTTTGTTGATATGGTGACAGGTGGAGTCCAATTTCATTCTTCTACGTATGGATATTGAATTTTCCCAACACCATTTATTGAAGTGGGTGTCCTTTCCCACTGTATGTTCTTAGCACTTCATACAAAGATGCTTTTGTCTGCTTGCTCTAATTTCTCTAATTCTTGCCCTCTGCTTCTTTTTTTGCAGAAGTAGAGAGAAGGGTGAGGGGATATAGATACTTTAGGTGGTTATTTTACTCTAAATATCTGCAGCTCATAGAAACTAAAAGTTTATAGATGGCACAATTTAATGGTATTACTATCCATGGCTCAACAATGACATCCAAATCATTTAACCATATATTGAACTGAGAGGACAAAAAGGACTCTAATTATAGCTGTCGTCACTGGCTGCTTTGTCAATCCTATCCACATATGACTCAGGCACTAAGAGCCAATAGTCAAGAAACTCCATCTGGAAGTAGCCTAATCGGCTATACTCTTTGCAAGGTTAATGACAGAAAATCAGAGGACAGAACAGGGACAGTGGCTCATGCCTGTGATCCCAGTGCTTTGAAAGGTAGAGGTGGGAGGATTACTGGAGCTCAGGAGTTCAAGACCAGTCTCAGCAACATAACAAATCTCATCTGTACTTAAAATAAAACAATAAAAAAAAACAATCCCAGTATGGTGGTGCACGCCTGCAATCCCAGCTACTTGAAAGGCTGAGGTGGGAGCATCACCTGAGTCCAGGAAATTGAGGCTACAGTGAGTTATAATGGCACCACTGCACTCCAGCATGGATGACAGAGGGATACTGTCTCAAAAAAAAGGAAAGAAAGTCAGGAGAAAGAAGAATCAAGCACGTGCTGACAACATCTTGAAGCACACCAACATGTTTGCTTTAGATGGATACCGGTTGTATAATCTAATGGTAATCTAAGAAGGGCTTTTAGGGACGTCCAAAGAAGCTCAGTTATGGTAATTAAGAACATGAAGTAGCATGATTGGGAGATAATGGTTTTGTTTTTTAATAACTTATTGAAGTGACATTCACATAACAAAATTAACAATTTTAAAGTGCACAATTCAGTGGCATTTAGTATGTTACGATGTTGTACAACCACCACCTCTACCTGATTCCAAAACATTTCCATCATTCAAAAGCAAAACTCCTTACCCTTAACAGTTTCTCCCCATTCTTCCCTCCTGTCACTACTGGTAACCACTGATCTGCATTCTATTTCTATAGATTTATCTGTTCTGCATATTTTACATAAGTGGAATCATATAATATGTGAACTTTGTGTCTGGCTTCTTTCATTTAGCATAATATTTTAGAGGTTCTGAAAGTTCTTATCTACTGGAGACATTGAAGCAATTTACATGTAATGGAAGTAGAAATATTTTGGCATTGAAATTTGGACAAAAAGTTACCTCTGAAGTCTTCTGAATAGATTCCTTTTCCTGTTCAAAACAATAACAATATTTGAGGTTGTTAGGGAAATCCTTTATATAATCCTGAATTTGTCACATACAACTGTATAAGTTAAAATAATTTTATATCTACTTTAAGCTACAAAATATTAGTATCATTTATTTTCTAAAATGTTTTATTAAAGTCTCCATTTTTGGTTTTACATACTATTTTCAATCCTTCATATTCATACTTCTTAATATTTACTGTTAACTCTAATATCAAGTAATTTTCCACTAGAGAAACCACAAACTCTTCACAAGAGTTTTATTTGCAAAAAGGGAAAAGATGAAGATCCCTAAATATTTTTTTCTCAGGGTAATAGACAAAACAACAACAACCACACAGAACCCACCCCATCAGATGTCTCTTTCTTCAGATTGCCCAGGCTGCTGGACTTTTGCAGACTTGAAGTTCTAAAAATAACAGTAACAACAATTAAGATTAATAATATAAGTGGCTCTGGTGCCACTAAGTAAAACATCTTGGAAAGACACTAAAATTGTCTGTGGGTTGAATCCTGGTGATAAAAGAAAATCTGGAAGTCACTTACGTGCTTAACTAAATGATAACATTTAGTTCCTTTAAAAGCAGGGGTGATTAACTGTCCTGCCAATAATTCTAACTGTCCTACACATGTTAGAAGAGCTGCAAAAACACTTAGGACTAGCCTTGTGATATCAATATTCAAAAATAAGCCAGTGCTTTCCATAGACTAGTTGTGTGTCCTCTGCATGTATACATTTAAACTAGGAACTTTAAAAATACTCAAGCACTATTTATATCTAATCCTTTTAATTAAAATAAAGAATGAAAGTTTTACTTTTTAATTCACAAGGGAATCATTTTTCTGAGTCTGGCAAAGCAGTTCATTTTATAGTTTTAATTGAAGCATAGTAGAGGAATCCCTAATGCTGCCCATAATGATTCATTTGCTATGCTAGTGAAGGCAACATGACACTATAAACATCCAGAGACTTTCTCTTTCACAGAATTAGTTTTCAATAATATAGAGTTAGTGTTACTAAAAAATTGAAGGCAGAGATATGTGACCAGTTTAGAGAGAGAGACAGTGACAGAAGTCATGTGTTTGGCTCTACGAAACAGAAATATGAAAATTCACAAACTTTTAAAAGGCATTTCTTCTGTATTTATGTGTATACATTGCCAGAAGTATCAACTACCAAAATAAAGTAAAAGCTAATATAGTGAGAAAAGAAAAAGTCTCATCTTTGAATACTGCTCTGAAAATATACTTTCCTAATTTAATCCAGACTTTAACTTGGATAAACATAGATATTAGGTCAGCTCACAAAACTGAAAGTGTAAAAAAACCCATCTCAGCTTTTCCTGCATCACATCATTCTCTGTGATGCCTTCCCACTGGACTCAAAATATGCCAGTACAAAAATGAATTAAAGCACTGAACTTTAAATGAAAATTGATGAAGGAAGGATAAAGACCTGCAAAATTCCAGCATGAGATAACAGCAAATGAGCAAGTATTTATTTGTAAACTTACAGCTCCCTGCCTTCACTCCCACTCAATTATTACAGCTGCATTAATTTATTCAGGAATTTAACAGCCTCAGTCATTTGCTGTTAATATTTAATTATTGTTAGTATAATAGAACTCCTTTCTCAAGGCTCAATCACATATTTTACATTCAATAAAATATAACTTACAAAAGACTATCACACAGTTGGGTATCAACAGTAGCACCAAGGATCATCTTTCCATCACTAAAATGTAAAGAATGAAAGGTAATTATTAACTTCAGGAATAAAACAACATATATGTTATAAGTGAACAGGTATGTCAAAAACAAAAAATTGTGCAATGGAAGTTACTTCTATTTTTTTTAAATGTTCTATTTTATTTGGCCTAATGTAAGACTAGACAATTTGGGAATATGTTGGAAAAACATTCTAATTGCTTACAGACAAACTACTGTTACCCTTTTCCTGTTCCCTTCAGATCCATCCTTAAATGGACTCATAGCAAATGACTGTGACTATTTAGTTTACAATCCTTTGACAGTTACCCATGACCCAGGATATAAAAATCCAAGTTCCTTAAACTCTTTTTTCTTGAGGCAGAGTCTCACTCTGTCAATCAGGCTGGAGCGCAGTGATGTGATCTTGGCTCACTTCAGCCTCTGCTTCCTGGGTTCATGATTCTACTGCCTCAGCCTCCCGAGTAGCTGGGATTACAGGCATGCGCCACCACACTCAGCTGATTTTTGCATTTTTAGTAGCGATGAGATTTTGCCATCTTGGCCAGGCTGGTCTTGAACTCCTGACCTCAAGTGATCTGCCTGCCTCGGCCTCCCAAAGTGCTGAGATTGCAGGCATGAGCCACCACACCTGGCCAAGTTCCTTAAAATCCCTTTCTAACCTGACCACCCCACCTCCCCAGTCTCATCTCTTATTACTTCCTGTTTCACACCTTTTATTTCCATAATACAGAACTGATTACAGATCCCCTAGTGGATGTCTTGCTATTTCTTTCTTCTCTAGGTAAAAATTGTGTCTGTAAATAAATGCAATACATCCTCGTCTTTGCTTGATCTACTTTTTTGAACAGTTACATTGCACTGTTAATAAAGGACATACTTTTCTTCGAATGAAGTCTCTGGCTTAGGAGTCAACTTTGATTTTTCAGAAGTTTCCATGCTTATAGTTGCTGGCAATAATGAAGGGATGGAAACTTGCAAGACGGTGCTATGGAACTGTAATGTAATTATAAAAAGTCAAAAATCAATCAATCAAAACAAAACACAAGTCACAGAGTAATTAAATAAAAGTAAGATAATTAAATGGTCTATTGATAAAATCTCATAATCAGTATTCAGAATTCTATATTTGCAAAATGATTTCAGAATATAAACACCTACATAGATGAAGTACTAATCAAGGAATCATCCTGGAGGAAGAAAATTTTTGAACTTGGTTCTGAATAAGACGCTGAATATTGTGAATAAAACTTAGTAAGCATCATTGAGCAAATTAATAGTAATTTTTTTTCTTTTTTCTGAGATGGTATCTTGCTATGTTGCCCAGAATGGTCTCGAACTCCTTGGCTCAAGCAGTCTCTTGCTGTAGCCTCCTGAGTAGCTACCGTACCCAGGTAATAATACTAAATTCAAACAACCTGAAGCCCTGGCTGAAATCTTGGCTCTGACACACTTGCCGAAGTGATCAGTGATCTTAGCAAATCACGTCACTAGGCATTCATCAGTTTCACCCTCTGTAAAATAAGAATGACAAAGCCTACCCTGCATGTTGCAATGATTTAACGTAAGATTTCAGTAACATGTTTTGCTTTCAACATTCTATTATTATTATTATTATTATTATTATTATTTGAGACAGGTTCTCACTTTATCATTCAGGCTAAAGTGCAGTGCTGCGATCATGGCTCACTGTAGCCTTGAACTCCTGGGCTCAAGTGATCCTCCCACCTTAGCCCAATCAAGTAAGAGAAATGACCAAAAAGGAACTGCTAATTATAAGGAAGTCAAGATTGTTTAGACAATGAAACTATTTCCCATTCCCTCTCTCTCTAGACAAAAAAAATTACACTAAAATTAAGAAACAGTTTCAGGGCAAAGATCAAGCAAAAGTGCTAACAGGAAAACATGGTCTTCAGATGAGCCAAGGGTGTGGCTGTAAAACCCTTTGTTAAGACCTTGAGATGGACTAGACTAGAATCAAATAAAAATAGAAAGAAAAAAAAAACCTTAGGAAAATTACAGTAGTACTATCTCATTGAATCCCTGAAAAATGGTCAAAGGCTCTAAAAATAATGGGATGTCCCATTGCAGCCTTGCAGAGAACCTTAGCTAGAGATAGGCTTATGGTGAAGCACTTTTGCAGGCAAAAACCCAAGAAAACTACTCATCTGCAAATAAAGGCAAAGAAAGAATGACTTGGAGAATCAATAGCCCAGATGACTGGCAATACGTGCCTGGCTGGATTTTGGAACTATTACGGTCTGGTGACACCTGTGAGCCTTCCAGCTCCTCTTTTTTAATGGGAGTGGCTATTGCTGTTACATTATGCCTATTCAACCATCATATGGATGTGTGGAGGGCAAATAACTGTCCTTGAAGTCCATAGCTCCTTAAGTCAATGGAACAGTCCTCAAGAAGCTGTGCACAAGGAACTGTACCTGAGGAGCTTCACCCACATCTCGACCTGGTCTGGATGACAAGATCTTGGGATGCTGATGCCTCACTGGAATGAGACTCAGGGGTCTTCGGAAAAGGGCAAGTGTATTTTGCATGGGAGAGGGATGTAAAGTGGTTTAGCTAGAGGGTCGAGTGGAAGATTATATTTTCCAAATATGGTTGCACCAATATATCCCATCCCACCTGTCCTTACAATGTAATGTAGTCACTTGTCCATCAAGGGGTAGGGTCTACGTTTCCTCTCCTTGAATCTGGGTGGGCCTATAGGCCTGTGATCACAGCAGAAGAGATGCCATGTGATTTCTGAGATAAATCATAACAGGTGATGCAAAGTTGCCTGGGCCTCTTGGAATGCTCACTCTTAGGACTGTGAGGAAGCCAAGCAGTCATACGGAGTTGTTCTAAATGGGACCTCAGCTGAGGTCCCAGCCAAAAGCCAGCCTCAACCACCAGACATAAGAGTGAGTTAGCCTTCAGATGACTCAGGCCCAGGCCTTCACGCCACTCCAGCTGATGCCAGGTAAAGTAGAGACAAGATGCTCATGCTGAGCCCTGCTCAAACTGCAGAGTCATTAGCAAAAGAAATGCTGTCATTGAAGCCACAAAGTTTTGGTATGGTGTACAATAGACAACAAACATATATTGATGCCAGTTTGATGCAAAGTAAGGAATGTATAACTGTTTACTCCTTTCCAGTTGCTTCTTCCAAGTCTAAAGAAGCCAGAAGAAAATTTTATTCAATTATCTTTCAGAGTCACCATCAGAAGTGGCCAAAATCAATTTATTTATATAACCTTGCTTGAGTTGGTAATGAAACTGAGAGAGGAACCCATGTTTTTCATGTTATGAACAGTGCTTTAACTTTCAAGAACACAGTCTCTTCAACATGAAGGAAATATTAAAAGTCTATTACTACCTCTTCGGGAACACTTGTGTTAAATGGGTCATGACTGGGAGATCCCGTTACTGGAGTGGGTGATGGACTTTTCTCCAGATCACTGAAACCCTGTGCATCCAGCAAAGTGGAGATGGAACTGGAATTGAGCAGATCTTCATATTCCTCATCTTTGCCTAGGAAAAGACAAAGCAAAGAGAAGACAACAGCAGGTTTTCATTTATATTTCACTTTTACAAAAAGATAAGAATCCCAATTATATTGAATATAAAATTTTTTTCTGGAGCTTCTCCTGGCATCCCTTGAAAAACAACATAGGACCTAGGAAACAGCATCTGAAACTGTGAACACCCAGGCCCAGGGGCCCTTGGGCCACAGTGGGTACCTGTGATATTAATAGACAAAGTCATACTCATTGACTCATCAGATTGAAAGAAAATTTAAAGTTAACTTATTCCAACAACTCTCTTGTAATTTTGTTTTAAAATCAGGAGCTTATAAATTTTAGTATAGAAATAATCAAGCTGAAGAATATCTAGTACAAAAAACAAATTCTGAATAGCAACCAAGTCCCATTTAAAAAACTTAGTTTTCATCACTGTTGTGCTCTTGATAAAACATAGAAAGGAGAACAGGAAAAGCAAAAAGACAGATGACCTTTGATCTCTCAAGTGGATCCTTTTATGCCATTTTAAAGCAAAAAAAGTCTGATGGAAAAAAGCAACCACATATTCACCAAAGTTGCAACCTTGAGAATTTTTTTTTACATATCTAGAAATGAAATGGATTAACTGCTCAACAGAGCACTGCCAGATATTTTTTTTAAATAGAAAAAAAAATTATACTTAAGACTCTAATCTACAAATAATATGAAATGGTGAATCATATACTTGTTTAAAGATTTTGATAAGACCACAGCTTCTTAATTTAGGTTTCACTAGAATGTTATCCTAATTTTAATAGAATTTCGTGTTATTAGAATTGTGTGAGGATTAACTAAATATGACTCCTAATGAGAAATCACTGTTTAGACAACTCTTTATTATAACAGAACATAGTTTTCAATGGTTTATGAAAATCTATGCTGCTGTACATGGTTAAAAACTACCTCTTTACATGTTCGTATGCACAGGAAAAAAAGTTAGAAAGAAACAATACTCAAAAAGCCAATAGTAATCATGCCAGTGCAATTATGAGTGATTTTTATCTCCTTTATTTTCCAAATGTTTTACAATATAGTTTAATTAAAGGAATTGATATTTTTCTGCCTTGGTTTTAAACATAAGACTTGCTCAGTTGAAATTCTATAAAATCAAACAATATTTTAAATGCTATGCATATGTAAAATGAATCACTTATAAATTTGCAATATTCCATAGAATAGAGACTCCTTCTGAAGGCATGGAAAATGCTGAGTGATGAAAATTGCTAGTCAACATTGATAATTAGAGTTTCATCTGCTTACTCAGATATTTATAAAATCTAATATGCCAGATCCTGCATACAAAAAATATGTTGCTGATTTTTTTTTCAAAAATCCTGATCCAAAGCAGGATTTTCCTTCTCTATTAACTTATCAAAGTTAAAAATTCAAAATCTGAGTGTTTCATGGGGAACTCCCAAAAGAATTATTTCCAATGCTTACATTAACAGCAGATAACTCTACCTATACATTGCTAAAAAAAACAGCACTTTCAAATTTCCTCCACGTTTAAAGATGGCCAATGGGTCCATCTGCAGATAAAATAATAAATACAACAAAATGCACAACTCTCTTTATGTACATGTCTTACAGGATTTTTCTGAACTTACCATGATCAAAGCTGAACTCAATCCCCTTTACCCAGACCAATTTTCCTTCTCTAGGCTTCCCTATATCAGTAAATGGAACCATCATCTACCCAGCTACTTTAGTTAGAAATGTCTTTCTTGATTTCTTCCCCCTTCTTCACTATCCTCCTCTATCACATTACACCACTGTGTCAGTCCACCATAACATATTCCCAATCAGTAACTACTAGATTTTTTCACTTGGAATAATTCAAGTCTGAATTGGTTTTTGAATTGGTTTCTGCTGCTCCCAATACTGCTCACTTCCCTCCATGGCCCACGTTACAAAGATCATGGTGCTGACCACTTTTTTTTTTTTTTGAGACAGAGTCTCACTCTGTTACCCAGGCTGGAGTGCAATGGTGCAATCTCAGTTCACTGTAACCTCCATCTCCCAGGTTCAAGTGATTCTCCTGCCTCAGCCTCCTGAATAGCTGAGATTACAGGCATCTGCCACCACGCTTAAGATAATTTTTTGTATTTAGTAGACATGGGGTTTCACCATGTTGGTCAGGTTGGTCTCGAACTCCTGACCAAAGGTGATCCACCTGCCTTAGCCTCCCAAAGTGCTGGGGTTGTAGGCGTGAGCCACCACGCCTGGCCACTGCTGACTTCTAAAGCTCTTCAGTGAGTCCCTCTGCACTTGAGCAAGAGTTGAACTCCACCCCTTGCACAACCAGTGGTTGCTCATCGTATGGTCTCATCTCATCCCCTCTCCCCACTACCCACCACCTTGCAGTTTGCACTGGTGCTCTTCCTCTTAAGCATGCCACATTCTTTTTCCCTGGGTTCTCTGCATATGCTGTTATTTTCTCTCTCTGGAATGCTATCTCAACTCTAGAGAGGCGCTCCCCTACCAGTGACTCTACAGTACACTCACTCCTCAGCCTGGACACTTTCTGGCAGAGTACAGTTGCTAACTGTTCAATTAATGAATGAGCTACCTAATTTGTGACAATGGGTATGATCCAGGAAAGAAACTGAGACCAAATTGTAAGTTTATAGCCACTTAGAATCAAGCAAAGTAGAAAAACTTTTAGAGTTACACTCTACCTTTTTTACCTTGGGCCAGTACCACAGTATCTTGCATTTTCTTGTACCTGTTCAGGCACTGTCGAAGATCTTCTATTTTCCGATCCTAGGAATAAAATAAATTATAATATTTAATCCTACGATCATAAAAGAGTAAAAGTGATTGCTTTTACATAAAGAATAAGAATGATTCTGCTGAGAGAGCATTTTAAAAAAAAGAATAAGCAGATGTGAATTATTTACATTTTTAAAGAATACTTCTAAGCTTCAGGAGAACTAACTGGTGATAACTAGACTATGTTTCCTACATACATTAAAGATATGGAAAAAGTACCTCTAAATTTAGAGATCCTATCCTTTAGCTGGCATCTTTAAAACAAAAACAAAACAAGGTAATAAGATACAAAACAAAAAAAGAAAAAAGTCAGTTTCATTTACTCTCCTCTCTAACTTATAAGTCAAACCTTGAAAGAAAGGCCTCCATCTTCTGTCTTTATTAGCCATCATTAATTACCATTTGGCTTCTCCCCTCTCAAAACCCTCTACCAAGGTGACCTCCTATCTATTAAAAACAATGAACACTTTTCATCCTTTTTCTTTTCTTTTCCATTTCTTGCTTTCTTTCTTTCTTTCTTTTTTTTTTTTTAACAGGAACTCACTCTGTCATGCAGGCTGCAGTTTAGTGGTACAATCGAGGCTCACTGCAGCCTCGACCTCCTGGCTTAAGCCATCCTCCTACCTCAGCCTCCTGAGTTGCTGGGAGTACAGGCATGCACCACTATGCCCAGCTAATTTTCATATTTTTGAGAGATGGGGTTTCAGCATGTCACCCAGGCTGCTCTTGAAATCCTGGGCTCAAGTAATCTGACTGCCTTGGCCTCCTGAAGTGTTGGGATTACAGGCATGAGCCACCATGTCCGGCCCCAACCTTTTTCTAATTTGACCTCTCTGTGGCACTTGACTGACCTCATTCTTTCCTTCTCCTTTCACTTCTCCATCCACTCTTTCTTTTCTTTCATTTTGATTTCTTAATCCCTTGACCAAATAGCTGTCAAACTTCTACAACCTCCATTATCTTCTTGGACTGTAAAATGCTAAGCTACCAGGTTCTGTCTGTGACCCTCTTTGCCTTTCCCATGTGCTCAATTGTGTTATGAAAATGGCCTCCCCAGCTCCTCCTATTCTCATTCTGGGACTGGATATGTGGCTGGCTTTGGCCAAAGAGATATCAATAAATGTGATTCAAGCAAAGGCTTGAAAAACATCTGCCCTTTGTGGCTGCTCTGTGGCCTGGCTCTAAGGAACCCTGAGGAACTATGTGAAGAAGACTAGCTCAGTCTACTGGAGGATGGGAGACCATCGGGAGAAGAGGCGAGTCCTCCTAGCTGGGGCCAACCTAAACCAGGCTGTCAATCACCAGACATGTAAGTGACACTATCCTAAATTATGCATGCAGTCTCATCTAAGCCACCAGCTGACTGTAGACATTAGCTAAGCCAAATCAGAAGGATCACCTAGCCAACTCACAGAAGTACAAGAAATAATAAATGTGGTCTGTCACAAAGCAAAAACCAACTGACACTTCAACTGTGGCTTAGTCCCCACCAATTTACAACTCTATATTTCTCCTAAAATTGATGGGGTTCATTCCCCACCAGTCTATATTTCCACATTAATCCTAAAATTTAGATTCATGTTCCAACTTTCTATAAGAAATCTCCTTTCCAATGTCCCATAAGCATATTGGATGGACTATATCTACAATTAAGCTCATTCTTTCCCTTTAGTACTTGAGCCTGTGCTTGGCTTTCCTTAACTCCTTAAGAGCACCATCCACTGACCCAGTTGCCCAAACCGGGAACTTACTCTTGTTTCTCAAATCCAGAGATCTTAAATCTTGTCAACCCATAAATTTCTCTAAAACCTTTTCCCATCTTACCACTTCGCTGCTATTCCCTTACTTCAAGCCGTCTTCATTTCTCTATGTTAACAGACCCTTAACTGTTTACCTGTCTTCACTCTCCCATTCCGCTATCAGTTAGCTTTCTAAAATGGCAATTTAATCATGTCACTGCCTAAGGGTTACGAGCTAAGACCCTAAATCATGAGCATGGCGTCCGAAGTGGCCTGCTCCCGACTGAGCTCTGTGGTCGGCCTCACCCCCGCTACTCTACCAGCACGATCCCAGCATGCACCGTGTTGTTTCAAGCCTGGTCTTGAGACAAGTTTTGTCTCATGGACCCTTTGCCTGAGAAATCTTTATTCAAATCCCAATGAACAACTCTTGCTTTTCCCCAGAATTTGCTTATATGTCCTCTTTGAAGTCTTCTGAACCTCTTACCGCATGAGGAAGTTATGTTACTCTGGGTGCTCCTATAACAGTTTGAGCATCTTATAAGCCCTCATTCAACATTGGGGGTTTTGTTTGCTGTTGCTTTTTGAGGGACAGAAATGAAAACAAAATGAATTTCAGTGATTTTTAAAAAAATAAAAGTTAGGGTGGGCAACTTGCTAATTACTTTTCTTTTTATTCAATAGTGGGAAACATTAGCAAAAAAGAGCCTATATGAGTGGGTATGACAATCAGTTTATTTCCATGCAATGAAGAGGATTCAAGGCAAAAATAAACAAAGAGATAAGAAAAACAGAGTAGTCAAGAATGAGAGAAAGAAACTTACTCTCATTCTTGAGAGAAAAATGATCAAGCCAAAATTCTTTGGCATTTTGTTGTTTTCTACTTCCTTGAAGTTACTCTTTTTTTGGGAAAATGTCCCCTAGTTCTATTCATTCAGGCAGATAAGGGGAAAGAAGTTCTGGTGACATCAGCTGAACAAAACTATGGCTGCCTGCTAGGTATATGGACATAGATGGTCAGGTAAGCCATGAAGAAACCCATTGCTTTCATGGGGTAACTGCATCCCGGCCCTTAGCAGGATGAAACATCAGATGTGGATAACAAGAACCAACTGGGTTTGGGGGGAACCTGTGGAAACCTTGGAATGAGGCTAATGTAGCTACGGTAAAGCCCGTGCCGCTGTTTTCTGATATTTACTCTCTCAGGAGACCAGAGACAATCACAGATATGAAACAGGCCAGGAGTGTAAAGGAAATAATGACCAAATGGAGGAGAAAATTACCATGACCATGAAGCTGAGGTTTTCATGAGCTACCTCCTTCAGAGCCTGCAGGTCAGCCCAGAATTTTCAGTGCCCACAGACAGGATGTACTATGGAATGTATCCTCTCTCTTATATGCCACCTGAATATGCGGAACTGATCAGACAGGCTGAACATTTCCTGAATTCACGGGGGCAGGAGTTCTCAGTGGAGCCAGTGCTACTGCTCCGTATTCCTGTGCACACAGCACAGCTGGGTGGAGAGAGCACACCTGCCCTCACCGCTAGCAGTGTTCTGGGTATACTCTTTTAAAATGGGATAGCTCATGAAATTGCATGGAATGGTTGAAATGGTGTTAAAAAACATCTAGGTGTATATTTAAATTTCATCTGGATACCTTTTCTTCATTTGCTGCCATCAAAGACTCCACAGCTTTTTTCATTTTTTGTACTTCGATGTCTGAAAATAACATCAAATCAGAAGTCAGTTTAGTTAACGTGTGACCGTGATAAGAAGTCATTTACTCTCCAGACTGAAATGTGTTAAGGTAAAGATATTAATGATTTCTTTTATTTATTCTTTAAAAAGGGCACATTTAACATCCATATTCTCTTTTTAAAAAAATCTGAAAAGATGGATGTCTTTTATCTCACCTCAACAGCTGCCATTCTAGAAAGAAAACAAGGGTATGTGAGAACTAGCTCTCCTCTCTTAAAGCAGCAAGAAAATCTTCATGAGAACACTGAAGATGAAATTTCAGTGCTATAGTAATAAACACATAATGTTTTTAAAAAAGGAATTTATAAAGCAGTGCGTGAAAGCCATGAATGGCATATATAATGATAAAAGCAGAGAAAATGATAGTTATAACCAAGATGGAGGCATGAATGATAAGAGCCTGATGGAGTGTAGTATTTACATGAGTAGTCATGCTAAGAAGCTGGTTGTGGTTTCATACATAAGAATAATAAGTACTTTGCTTCATCTATAAACTTCATTTCCAATACTACCTTAAGACAGACTTCAAGACATAAAGGCCAAAGTAAACTGAATGTGATTCTCCTTAAGATTTGATATTCAAATACAAAAGCATGTTACTTGAACAATAAAAACTTTAAATATTTTAAAGACGAAAAGTCACTTCAGGGCCTGGTGTGGTGGCTCATGCTTGTAATCCCAGCACTTTGGGAGACTGAAGTGGGAGGATTGAGCTCAGGAATTTGGGAACAGCCTGGGCAACATAGCAAGACCCTGTCTCAAATAAATAAATAAATAAATGAAAAGTCACTCCAAAGTGAAATCACAAACTAAAAAATTGAAACAGAAAAAAACAAATCAGCTAAAGTTGCCTGCTTCTGAGAAAAAAAATATTACTGAAGATAATATTTTTTTAGAGATAGTGTCTTACTCTGACATTCAGGTGGAGTTCATGGCACAATCACAGCTCAATGTAGCCTTGAACTCCTGGGCTCAAGTGATCCTCCCACCTCAACCTCTTGAGAAGTTGGGATTTCAGGAGTGAGCCACCATACCCAGTCTTCTTAAGATAATTTTTAAAACGGTGGTGCATCATTCATCACTGCTGTAACATTTTAAATT
The DNA here is from genome assembly GCA_963574635.1 of Cheracebus regulus. NCBI lineage: Eukaryota > Metazoa > Chordata > Mammalia > Primates > Pitheciidae > Cheracebus > Cheracebus regulus. The sequence continues at coordinate 5,070 of CAUYQU010084566.1, read as the reverse complement.
AAAATATATTCTATAGGAATTGAGAATTTAATGTCTGGGAAAAAGAGCCCCTAAGGAGTTAATTTTCTTTTTTTTTTTAAAAGAGATGGGTTTCACTGTTGCCCAGATGCAGTACAATGGCAAGATCATACCTCACTGCAGCCTCAAACTCCTGGATACCTGGGGCTCAAGTGATCCTTCCACCTCAGCCTCCTGAGTAGCTGGAAATACAGCCATGCACCACCATGCTCAGTTAATTTAAAAATGTTTCTGTAGAGACAGGATCTTGCTATGTTGCCAGGCTGGTTTTGAATCCCTGGCCTCCAAAGTGATCATCCCACCATTTATGGCAGGATTTATCTTGATGTTGCATTAAATAATCAAGCTTTATTAATAAGCTGGATATAATCTCTGTTGTAATAAGAGAATATGTTCAAAGGAGCTTCTAGACAAATAGGATCTCAGACAAATAGTGGACTTCAAAACACTGAAAGGCAAAAGCAAATTTCAAAATTATCTTTCAGTTCTGGCAAACCTTTAAAATTGTGAGTTTTCATAGCATAAAAGTGATTTTCTCCTCTGACCCTGTATCACCTAAACTGCAGGGAAAATGTTTTCTTATATTCACAACACTGTGTGCCCTGCTGTGCCCAGTACAGTGGAAGGGTTGAATCAGACAAAATCTTCAAAATAATCTTTTACCTTATTGTTTTATTATCCACCCTCTATTTTGTACACTCTGAAGAAATGGAGGGCTTATTGATGAAGCAACTTTACATCTTTGGTGAGAGAAATATTTTAAAACACATGCAAAGAACAGTCCAAGGTAGTATTTTTGGTGAATGTAAAGGCTGATGGAAATGCACCAAACCTTACTTTTTTCTTTGAGCTTCTTTTTAAAATTTTCATCTGTGCAGGAAAACCCATTGAATTGGAAGTTAGCATATATTTCAACAATAAATATTTTCAAATCACTATTATTTAGTCTCCTTTTACCTAAAATAAAGGAAATCTAACCTTATAAAAACTTATTCAGCACTATTTTGTGACTGTAGGAATGGTAGTACAATAATGCTCTGTGTGAGGTTAGAAAGATAATATAAGACTTAAATTTGAATTACTACCTCTCTCACTTCATCTTTCTAGACCTCGATTTTCTCACATTAAAATTAGGTTTATGGAGTACAAGTGCTTCTTATACCATAAGTGAAAAACTAGTTAATGTCACTTTGGTTGTTTTTATATTTCCATAACAGTTTGATGCCTGGTCCTCCTGAAGGTAACTAGAACGCTACTTGTGTTACATGCAACTCACCACTCAAGTTCAACGACACTGAAAGCATCTATCTCCTGTCCAATGAGATGAGTCCACTGAGAATGCATTTGGATGCCATCGCAATATCACCTTGACATGAGGTTTCTAAAGACTTGCTCTCAATCCCCGTATTTAGCTGGTGGGCACTGGTAACACACAGTTGCCAGGTTGGTTCCAGTCCTCAGATCACACTTTGGGTGGCATTACTCTAATATCTTCTAGCCCACAAGTCCTGTGATGCCATTTGATTCTTTTTTTTTTTTTTTTCTAGAGACAGGATCTTGCTCCATTGCCCAAGCTGAAGTACAGTGACACAGTCAGCATACTACAGCCTTCAACTCCTGGGCCTAAGCGACCCTCTCTCCTCAGCCTCCCAAGTAGCTGAGATTATAGGAGTAAGCCACCATGCCTGGTGAAATTTGAAATTTAAAACTTTCAAATTATTATTATTATTTTTTTTGTAGAAACAGGGTCTCATTGTGTTGTCCAGGCTTGTCTTGAATTCCTGGCCTCAAGCGATCCTCCCTCCTCAGCCTCCCAAAGTACTGGGATTACAGATGTGAGCCATTGTGCCCAGCCCATTTTATTCTTAAAACCATAAAAGCATGATCAGTATGACCAGTTTCTGAAAGTCCCTTATCAATACACAATTCTATATATCCATATAGTAGGTGATGTGGGTTGGGCAGGAAAGGGTTGGGGGTGAGAATCCATTTCCCTCAGGTTTGATGAATTTTTTGATGGACAGGGAACTGTGATACCTACAGGTATATAAGGCCATGGGATTCTAGAGGCAAAAAGGACTTTAGAGATCATCAATTTCAAGTCCTTCATTGGACAGAGAGTAATGTTACTAATTTTCACATAATAGATAAACATGTAACAAAGCTACACTAACTGGAATTTGTACTTCTTTGAATGACTCAGAAATTGCTTTGGTATCTCACAGTGCCACAGTCATCATTCATAATTACAAAGAAAGGTTAAATTTAACCGAGTGTTGTCAGATGTTAAGCACATTATATTTCCAAATATAATTTAAAAAATATATTTCATTCAGGCTATCTTCTATCATGTACAACCTACTTTATTAGAAATTATGGTCCATATAATACTCAGAACAAACCTCTTCAGTTATGAAAAAATATTTGGACAAATTCAGTCATTTTTCCAAAAACAGAATTAGCCCATTTTTGCTTTCTAAAAGGTAGAGGGCTCAATCCCTGGTATAAATTTTTAACTAATTTTTCCAAAGATACAGAGCCATCTTTCCCCTCTCAAAAGGGCAGGAACAGTTTCCAAGTCCCTTCCTTCATCTAATTTCAGTTCTGAGGGCAACAATCCTGGGACAGTGATGGTTCTTTTTAACTCTTGCATTGCAATTGAGACAAGTCCTTTCTTGTGATGAGAATTTACAGTCTAGTAATCTTAAACACCGAATAAAGTACAGAATCCCCCTTTTACAGTGCTGAAGAGGAAGTTAATGGATTCCTAGTCACAGTAAAGAATCTTGGAGAATTCCCTGTGGTTCTGGGCCTGGCTGGATTCTGCTATTCTTTCTTTGAGGCTAAAACTACATATTGACTATCATCAGTTTCTTTTATAGATTTTAGAGGACTTTAATAAAATAAGATGACAAATATGAACTATATCTTCTTACCTCTATCAACAATTTCAATCCCTTCTCCTTTCATCTTGCAAACCAATTTTTCTTGTAGTCTTTTTACTTCAGATTCCTTTTCTTCTAGTTGTTCTTTTAAAGATGCCAGTTCATCCTAGGAGTTACAAATTCATTTAAAATCAGCAGATCATTACCAAAAGAGAACATTCAGAGAGCATATTAGCTCTTTAAATCAATAATCAGATTTTATGAATGAAACAAAATCTACAAGAATTTAGAGGCAAGCATCAGAAATCAGACAAAGGCAATGAAAAGCAGGAAGCAAGACTAGTAGCAGAGGTCCCATTTATAATAGTTATGGTATAATTATTTCAAGTTTCTTTGTAATCAAATTAAAAAGAGATCTTTTAAAGTATAATTAGGGATGGGATAGCCCTAAGGTTTAAATCTTACAGTAAATTAAAAACTACAACAAAGTTAATCAAGGAAGATAATCAAATTAGATACGTAGTGTCATAAACTCCAAATAAAATGCAAATTGGAAAAGACTAGCTTGACATTTATCTAGCATTTCAAGATGGCACTCATGCTTCCTTGACAAGCACAGAGTTTCATTAATGGGTAAGGTAGCAAGTCATGAGCAACTTTAGCCAAATCATGGTACTAAATAATTCACCCTCATCACTAAGATAAAAGGACAGAATCTCCTACAATAATGGGAAAAAATAAATTTAGAAAACAGATATTTAAGCCCTCTTCTAATTTTTAACTATACAACTGTATAAGATTTCAAGTCCATCCCTCTATGTACTAACGCTTAAATTTTCAGTTTCATTTCAGTAAAGAATTAGCATTAGCAAACACATTTTGCTGGCTCTATTTAACACAGAAAACAGCTCTGCCATACTAAGAAGTATGGCTTTATATTTGATATCACACTTTACTTTCAGAATCTCTAAAGATATGTTTATTACATTTAGTACTATGAGAAGATGTAGTTCTCCAGTGAAGCGAGGCACTTGGCCCTATAGTTTTGACTTCTGGTAGGAGCAGAGTGGACAAGTTCAGAACATTTGCAACAGCACTGGCAGGAAGTGCAAACCTGTTCTCACCGTGCTGCTGCTCAGCAGTCATTTCTATTCACAGCCATGATAATGTCAACTGAAAGTCCCTAAAGAGGAAAGTGATCTCTACCGCGGATACAAAACAGAATTCTTTCACAGGTGAATGTTTACAATTATTTAACTAGGCTTGGGTCTCAGTCTAAGAGAGTTAAATTTAATTTATAATTTTTTTCATTTTACCTGTTTATTATTTTTCACTATTTCATAGTTTCTGAAAACAACATCAGGGATCCCACTGTCCCTTCAATCAGCTTGAGATGATTTCTAATCAACAGGTGACACACATACAGAATGAATGCACATGCCACTAAAAACATCATCACAGCAAAACAACACAAGCCAGAAAGCAACAGGCCATGGACCCCATCACCCAACGTCTACTACACCTTCTGTGACTCCCATTTTTGTTCCATCCGCTGCTTTTCATACTGCATCTGACCCACCTTGATTTTCATGCTAGAAAGTTTGGCCATTAAAGACTGGTAGAGAGACAGAGGAGTGAAAGAGAACTACAGACAGAAAAAGACAAGCTAAATAACCAAGAAAATAGTATCAGTTTATAAAGGAAGTTAGATATAACTCAGAGAAAGGGCAGATTATATTCTGTCGGGTGAGTTAAGCCTTGTTTTTAAATTCAGATCAGTAGTGTTTAAATTCGAGAAGGTTTCCAGCTTGGGGGGAAACTTCATTTACTTTTAAAATACTTTATCATACACTAAGTAGAAAACTTCTTATTTATATTATTGGTCATAGATGAATACTGGAGTCATTTGTATGAAAAGGTTAACCTTTGAGAAAAACTTACTTTGGTTGATTCAAGCTTTTTTTCATACTGAAGTCTTTCGTTGCTCATTTCATTAACTTTCAACCTCAAATCATTGATCTCCTGAATCAGCCCCTGTCCAAGAAGAAACAAGAAAGTACATCAGGAAAGTGGCAACACAGTTACCTATACCTATAAAGGAGCAGCTTGGAAATCTTAAGAAGTCACCAGCACCTAGGGTTAACATTGTATGAATCAGATGAGACAA